>LUGF01020334.1:35058-55093 GCA_001625245.1 Calycopis cecrops
CGATACTATCAAAAAATTACTTTGCTCAAAACCTATTCTAGCCATCTTTGATCCAGACTTAACAACACATATATATACAGATGCTAGCATACAAGGTATAGCCGCAATCTTAAAGCATTATATATAAAAAAAAAATTAAAATAAAATAAAAATATCGACTTACATTGTATGAGATGTTAGAGCCCGGTTTCACAGATTATTACTGTTATAGTATTTATTACAACAATTACACATCATCACGCTTGTTGCCAAATGATGTGGTGCCACACTGCATGCTTGCATGTAGCCGAATTGGGCCGGCACGACTGGGGAGGTACTTCTCGCTTACACGAGACCGGCGTAAAGTGACAGCTGTGAAGTCGCGTTTCGTGCGGTGTGTACACAGTGGCCTATGGTGTTGGGAGGAGAAAGGAGGGCAGCGCATCAGTATAGCCTCTATGCGGATGTCTATGGGCATCGGAAATCATGAAAATGTGTCCGACAGCTCGTTTGTCCCCTATACTATAAAAGAAATTTAGGCAGAGAACCGGCCAATAAGATGCTGCCACCTTGTCGTGGTAGGGGGGGCTTGCGTGACTCTATGATCCCCGTGGCTATGCCGGACAAGGCTACCCATTCCGGACAGGCTTGGGAGGAGACGCCAGAGTAAGAGCAGTTCAACTGAGGGTTGTTCTACTCGTCCCTCAGAATCAGCAGACGGTTGCGTGTATTGGGATAAGTGAACGGTCTTCTTTCGGACAATTGGTGGCGTGTTTCTTTGAAGTACTGGGGTCAGGGAACCGTGCACGGTTCCGAAGACGTAGTAGGGACTGTTCAAAGGCGGCTGAATAGTCCCCAAGGACTTTTCGCCGAGGCCAACCTGCGTTGGAGGGATTACCTGCGGATCCGAAACATTGCAACTAAAGCTGAAGGCATCAGCATGGGCTTAGTCGGTATTGCTCAAGCGTCGAGTCAGACATAGGTCTAGGGGGCACCCGGGCTCCTAGGTATCATACTTAAGTGTACTCCCCTGCGTCAACAAAAAAAGGCAGATAGAACCGAGAGTGTATCAAGATCCCTACATACTTGTATTACACACTAAAGAACGTCGATTCCTTTGAAGGATAATCCGTTATTGAATGTATAAATGGGATCGGCTGTGTCATGGAGAATTGTGTGTTGTACTTGAATACGTTTATGTAATGGAATTATCTTAAGAGATCTTAAGAGATCGTAAAGATTTTATCTTTTCTTTTTTATCGATTTTTTTTAATACATTGTTGATGTATTTTAGGTAAAAGCAAAGAACCTAATAACTATTTTACCTCTTCGTGCGTCCTGTACGTTTGGTATATATATTTTATGTTACTCTGAAGCCCTGTCAGACCTTTGTCCCACATTGTATAATAATTTAAAACATGATATGACCCTCAATTATAGAGTCGAAAAGCAATATAATTAACTCATAATAGCCGCGCTTCCTACGAGCACGCAATGCGTCACTGTCATACAATTGAATCAGATTTGAATACTAAATGGTGTGCTCACATGCCCTCAATGCTTGAGGGTCTTCTTCAAGAGGATAGGGTATGTAAGCCACCTCAGAGAACACATCCGAACTAAACACTACATCCGATCTAACATCAAAACTAAAACAGTCAGGTAAAACCGGTCAGGACATCACCATCGTCATCATCATCATCACTGTAATTTAATTTAAGCTATCTATAGCTTAAATTAAAATTCTCTAGAATTCTATTCTCTATTCTCTACAATAGATTTCAAATTAGATAGTTCGGCCCTGTAATTTAAATACATCCTCTATCCTCCAGTCCGTTTTTATTATATTTAGGTTTATTGGATTTCCCCCGTATAGAAGAGAAATTAAAGACGTGATCATATCAAAATAACGTTCAATCTTAGTAGTAAGAGGTCGCAGTAATAATTGTGAAGATAAATGTTAACGTTTGATCTAGATTGTTGAACCGTAATATATAAAGGTAACCACATCAAACGGAAACTAGAAAGGGCTGCGTACTTTAGTGTGTTTCGCAATAGACTAAGATAGACATGGAAATAACATTTACAACTACATTTTAGATGTTGAATGATAATGTGAGATAAAGTGTTATCGAAACGAATACCACTACTTGATCACAGTAAGTTAAAAACTGGACTATATCTCTGATATATGTAACATATATCAATATACCAAAATAAATGAAAATCTATTTAGTGGATTAAGTGTGAAAGAGAAAAAACGTTACTTTTACATAAATGGTATTAATATTTTATATGCGAATGTTGGTGTGTGCTTTTTCTCGAATATACTACAAAATGGTTTTGGGTGCGAATCCAATCTGTAATAACATTAACTACTTTTGATCCCGCAGTATAAAATTCGTGGATGTACAGGGTCATGATTAGCAGATAACTAACTATAACAATATTATAAATTCTGTTTGTATGGAATAGGCTCCAAAATTACTGGACCGATTTCACCATTATTTCACTAATATAAAGCTAGATTATTAGAAAGTAACATGGGTTATACCTCTTTACTTTTAACGAATAAAAAACGTAGGCACGAGTTAGCTAGTTCTAATAAAAAAGTCAAAAATAATTTATAAAATACAACCTGTTTCAAAGACGAAGCACTATCAAACAAACGCTGAATATAAAAGTAATAAAACAAAAGCAAAAGCATTATATTATAATATTAATAAAAATATATTGGATTTTGTACATCACATCACTGAGATCTTATGGTAACATTTAAATTATGGAGATTGGAGACCAGGAGAGAATCGTTGCTGTAAGTGTAGCTACTACTGTGTACAGTTTCATATATCTAAGTGATATAAGAGTTAAATCGAAAAAAGTGTAAGAAGACTTTGTAACAGTCGGTAGTTCTCGCCTGAAAGACTTCACTAGCCTACCTATAAATCGCTGAACTATTATGCCGTAATAAATGTATTTTAGTATACTGTTTTCTATTTTTTTTTATTATATAAGACGGAAAACCAACAGTCATATCCATTTTTATGACTACACCCATATATATCCGCATAGAGGTAATACAGATGCGTTGTTCTCCTTTCGTCTCTCCTCTTCATGGGCCATCGGTTACTTAGACCCCGCAGGAAACGCGACAGCACAGCTGTCACTTAACGCCGGTATTATGTAATCAAGAGGTACCTCGGTCACGCCAAATAAATTCGTTTTAGTAGTATTTTTTTAATTTACCTTGGTCTCTTCAATATTTAACATAAAACGCTGACAAACGTATTTTAAAAATTTCACACCCATCGTGTTCTTCGTTCGTCGTTTTTTATACACGGAGCTCGCGCTCCTGATCTTTATCCTCCACGTCTCAAACTCCTCCATTATCTTCGTCACATGCGTCTATGGCGCGTTCACATTCGACACGACACTCACAATATCCTGTTTCATGTTCCTGTTATCGGGACCATTTTCACCTATCACTCGCTTCCCTTGGAAACACAGGGGCTGGAATTTTGACGCTTAAAACACACCGTCTTTTAAGTGGCTCTCTTGGATGTCTTTTGTGTGTTTGAAATACACAGGATGTAATTGTGCTTGTAGTTTATTTCACGTTTGCGAAAAAAAAGGACGAACTTATGATACGTTAGTCATTGTAAAATTGCTTTGCATGTCAATTCGGCGCGACCAGGGTGCTGCTACCTCGATTGTGCTCATTTACATCTGTAAAGCTATGGATATCTCGTTTCGTACGGTTTTTAAAATTCCGAGAGCCGTTTGGGGAAGGAATAAAGGAGAACAAACCATCTGTACGTAGTTTCACTAGTAATAACATAGTAAGCGATATTCTTCGTATAATGTAAGTTCATAATGCGTCTCATTCATATGTATTTATTTTATTAACAATATAGCCAGCAGTAAGTAGATTCTTATTACCATGCAGCCTAATTTTAGATAGCTCATTGAGAGAAGCGACTTGAAGACAAACGCATCTGCATATCTTGAATGGATGTTTATGGACTTCTATCTCAATTTACTATAAAAGTATAATTAATGTAGGTATATCAATAAAAATGATCCATTATTAATACGTTTCATAGAACGGTAGTACCATAAAGATATCAAGTTATTATTCAAAGGTTTGTTATTACATATATAAAAAAAATAATATATTGCAATTGTGTGTCCGTATGTTCGCACGTCCCGCCTCCTCTATATGTGTAACACATGTGGCGTGAGGCGTTCTATTTCATTACCCTCACGACCAGAGCCAGCGAAATGTACAAATTGTTAGTTCACTTTTTTTACGCTGATTTTCATTTTCAGTCTTACATTTTTGACGATATTTTGTGATGTGTATTTTATTAGCTGTAATAATTATTATTTTTATATAAGATAATGGGCAAACAAAGTGATGACTACCTCCGCCCAAAGACATCCACAAAACCCGAGGTTTTGCAGGCTTGTTTGCCTTTAAAATAAGGGTAGATTCTTTTTTAATAAACCCGTTTTTGCATAGCAGTATCTAGATTATCCTTCTTCTCGTTGTTGTATTGGTTAGGGAATACCGAAAATCACCATTTTAGACCCACAGTAAGCAGTTGTTTACAAAGAATACATATCAAGGATTTTTACATTTAAAAGTGTATAATGGTAAGGGGAAACTTTGACAATAAGTAATACTTCTTGTAAAGTCTTGGAAAATAAAACATATTGCCAGCAACTTATAATGTCACATAATAATATTACATTTCAATTAGTTTGAAACATAGATTTAGAATTGTTCTCACTTTGAAATGTCATTAACGTTAAAATGTGTTTATAAGTAACTAATTGCTAGCATATATTTATATCATTAATAATAACCTAACCTAACCTAACCTTTTTATATAAAAATAAACGTTTATTTGTATTTTATTGACTTTATATACTTTATTGATTTTATTGACTCTGAAATCTTGAGTATTTCGATGTCCACTGATAGATGACAAGCAGATATCTCTTGAGCCACTTTGGTATTCTGAACAAAGTGGCTCAAGAGATATCTGCTTGTCATCTATCAGTGGACATCGAAATACTCAAGATTTCAGAGTCAATAAAATCAATAAAGTATATAAAGTCAATAAAATACAAATAAACGTTTATTTTTATATAAAAAGAGATTTAAATTCATATAAAAAGTTGTATACCTACATAAAAATCTACTTATTTTCAATTATTTAAATATATTTTCTTTCCAAGGCTTCCTGAAATAAATCACTTGTCGCAGCCACTTTATGACATTATTATTGCGTTTATTTCATGCATAAATCATGTAATATGTGGAACAAACAATATTTTATTTATTCATACCACAAAATCACAAGATATAACATACAGCGCCATCTGTTGACAGGCTCGGTCAAAACTTCCCAAGAAAAGGCGACGAGTGCTACCAGTGGAGCAACCCCGGCGGAAACGCGACGCTGGCGCCTCCAACCGGCGAGTTAACGCGGTGAAGCATCCTGTAGTGCTGAAGGAGCTACCCGCCAACAACAAATTAGGTAAATCTCACACGTACAAGTTATAAAGCTTGCCGCTAGATGTCGTTGCTACAATAAATTACAAAATATGGCAAAGGTGTTGCTTGTAATATTATTATAAAATATATTCATATAACAATAAGTTTATTTCAGTCTTTATTTTTACGTTGTGTTAATTATTATTCCATTTCTTTCTATAAAATTGTAATAAGTCGTAAGTTAAAGGTTCAAACATTTTCACTTTAATTCAAGAACCAAGTCTTACAACGTGTTTGTGAAAGAGGGCGACACCTACCACAGTAAAGAGCCCTTTCCAAATTTTACCGTAGGCTTGGAGAAACCCTATTACAACTACAGTGAAATTGAAGCAACTAATGGCGAAGGTAGGTTTGTCCACAGAAGCTATGTCTGTGATAAGTTGTATGGTAAAATTATGAAGATTGTGTAGTTGAATAGTTGATATGAAAATTCCCATAAAATCATTGTTGGCTATTAAAAGTTATTTCTGCATCTGTCATATGTAAAATAAAAATATTTATTTCCTTTCATCATTGAGAAACATAATGTGTAATAAATTGAATAAGAGCAAAGGTTTACTTTGTATCAGAAAACAATCTCAGTTCGACAAGGGAGAGACTTCTCGCTGTCACAATACGTCAAGTGATAACGCTAATATGATCTGAGTCGAGTTTCCGGTGCGTCCATTTCGTGAGGTGCAGAATAGTGTAGGTATCTGTAATAGATGTATAGATATTTATGGACATTCACCAAAATAATCCGAAATTTGTCTCCTTAGGCCTATTAAAAATTATACTCAGTTATTTATTATTTGAATTTCAGGAGTCAATGGAATGAATATGATCAGCCTGGCCCTCCAAGGACCATCGAATATGCTTCGACCACCAGTCAGTCAGCCCCTGCAAGCGCGAGCCCCTATAGGTAAACCCTATGTAGTATTTCACCACAGTAGTTGCAAAAAAAAACCACAAAACCTGTAATTGGAGCCCATGCCATATACCCCTTCTCTACCTTTGCAAAATTGAAAAATTTATTTACACATAATTAATAATTTAATTTAAGGTCATTTCGCTTATTTTTTAAAGAATTACATATTTAGCAAAATTATTACCCAAATTGATAATGTAAAAAAGTTTCATTAGATCCAAGAGCGCCTTAAACAACACTGAAAATCAAATTTTATTAACTGACTTCGAAAAAGAAAAAGTTCAATAATCCGCTATAATATAAGTTAACTTTTGTATCTTATACCTGACTTTAACTGAACATTTGTTGCAGTTGAGAGTCCAATCGTCAACACGCAGTGCGGCGCGATTTCCCTAGCTTCACTGCAACCACCTCTGATGACCGCCCCGCCTTTACAACCGAGACCTGCCACCACTGGCTCCTTAGACTTAATGCTGCCGTTACAACCCAAACTACTCCCCGGTTACAACCTGCAAGCGTCATACTTATCCAACACCCTATCAACTGTACGACCACCAGACTTATCCCACATTACTGATAAGAAAAATGATTATCTTAAGGCAAATTTAGAGATTATAGTTGTAAAGCCAAATTCAATTGTCGATACTCATATTGATAACATTGATAAGAATTGTGACAATTTAGATAGAGATAATGAAATTGTAAATAGTTTAGAAGAAAATGATAATTTAGCAGCAGAAAGTGATAAGTCTGCGGACAGAAATTATGAAGATGAAAATGATAATGTAGAAGTGAGTTTAAAAAATGAAGATGAAATTAATTCAAATGTGATTAGCGTTGAAACTAGTATAAACAGTCCAGACGATATGAGTCCTAATAAAAACTCAGATTAATTAATCGTCTAATTATATATAGGTAATTACCAATTTAGTTGTGAAACCCCAATGTGTCATTAAAATAGACAAAAATTTCTTGAATTAATGTATAGTATTTAAATAAAATTGATTCTTACTTGATACTCTTGATTATATAAAACTAAATAATAACATTAATTAAAATTCTGACAATGATATAAATAACAATTTAGTAGATTATAGTGAACCTTTAATCTTGACCAAAGTAGAATAATTGTTGTTTAATTTATAATATTTTTTTGTATATTTTGTAAATTGAAAGACGAAACAGTGAATAAAATGTACAATAACATGTACTTTATAGAAACTATTACAATTATGTATAAATTAACATTACCTGTATATGCCAAATTTTATTACATTTTATGTATTATTTGCTATGTTAAGTTCCTAAATATTGTCACTATATTTTATGTGATAAAGTCAAAGAAATAAAAAGAAAAAAAAAATTGCGTAACTTAGGTTAGTGTCACTGTTGAAAAGTAGTTTCAATCGTTAATTTTAAGACACAAACATTATAATTTTTGTTTACTGCTTCTTATTAAATAGTAAACGAATATCCAATAACGTTGTATCCTAAAACTTTAAATATATCTCTAAGAATACAAATAAATATCTTAGGCCAAAAACTGCCAATGCCTAATACTGTATAGAGAACGAAAAAAAGAATTCCCGCTGTGCAAAGAATTATCATGAACCGTGTCTGCCATTTGGTAAATTGTAAAATGAGAACCATTTTCAATCATCATCCCTTTATTAAAGAACTACAATTTGACTATGAGTCAACAATACAAATGCTTGGTGCCAAAATATTCCGTGTGGATTGATTTGTGGTGGAATTAAAGCAAGCATTAGCAGTATTTACTGCTAGCGACGTCAAATGAGTGCGAACACGCAAACGCAGCGTGAACCAAATCCACGGTTCCACGATCTATGGAGCTTTCATTGTGTTTATGTTAATATTAATGACACCATGCTGTCTTGTTCCTGATTCAAAATTGTGGTGAAGTTTTAGGTCATAGAGGTTTTATCGTACAAGGACTCACCCATTGAAAAGTTGTTTCTACAATTATGATTCAAAAAGAACTATGTAATTATGAAAAACTGGACGACAGTACCTAGACTGTCTGTTTTAAATTATCTGTTTCCTATGAATTTTGAAATTGTATATAAACAGTCCAATTCAAAGAGTAAATCTTTATTTATTTCTATACATTTCGGAGTATGGAGTTCCTTTATGTACCTAGTAGGAATAAATTAATATTATGCATCTAATTGTTCATCAGCCTACGTGCAAAATATTCTACATATTTTCATTTCTTTGATTTATACATTTCAAACATAAATAAATGTAATTAAATAAATTTAACACTAAAGTTTACTAAAACATTAAAACGTTTAAATATTTTCCATGTATTAAAAGTCACTTTTCAAATACTGAGTGAGTTGGAAGAGTACACAGATACCTGATATTATATAATAAGACCTATGAAAAAAAGAAATTGGTGAAAAACATGATGAATTATGCCAAAAATGTGAATGATGTGCCAATGTTTGTAAAGGCTCGTGTATATAGGAATAATAAATGTATGTATATGTTTTATAATAAGTATCAAGAACTTGTTATTTTATAAGTGTAATTTATAAGTAATGGACTAAGTAGTTAATAGGGTGGTACAACAATTCACGCGCAATTTTAATAAGACTAATGTTTAAGTGAAGGTTCACAACCACCAAGTGAATTATTAATAATTGTTCCTTATTTATAACATCCGTCACTTGATAGCAAAAGTTTGTATTATATATTACGTTTGAAAAGATGGATTAAAAACTTTTTTTAGCAACATTACGTATTTTATAATTGAATAAATTTTATACTGTCGAGGTAATGTAAAAAAATGAATTATAATTATTCATTTTGTAATAAGTCTATGTTAAAAATGTACAGGTAATATGGACAATGTCAATATTCATTACTTAGGCCATTACTTATGCAAGTTAGCAATGACATGTGTAGATATGTAACTAAATTAATAATTAAAATATAAAAGTAATAAAATTTAAATTTGAGCTGAATTGTGATTAATTTGTTTAACTTAATTTATACCTTTTGTTTTAGCTTATTTCTTTGTATGGGTAATTGTTTATTGCCACGTACAAGAGGAAACCGATTACTTTTTCCGATTTATGTAATGAAAATGTAATGTTATGAAAGTAACTGACACGCTCTAAAAGTAATTTATAAAATATATTTGAATTCCTACTAAATGTAATTTAAAGTAATTTAACTAAGAGAGTTAATTTATTTGGATAATTGAGTTTATGTAATCAATAAATAACAATTTAGTTACAACGAAGTTGATCTATGAAATTTATTTTATTTAAATTTTATCAATAAATCAAAAGAAAGTTCTTATTACATTTCAATGCTCCGGATATACTAATCAATTCCGGATATACTAAAAAATTCAAATATTAGTTAATTAAAAAAAAAAATCAATTGATAATTTAATAAAAAAATGATAAAAATTATATGTCAAAAAATCTTAAGTTAATATTAAATTGTGAATGTCACATCTAGTCAAAGATAGTTAAGCCTAAACTAGGCTGCCTAAGTTATGTAAAATGATTTGTAAATGAAATTTATGTTTAGTCAATAATTTCGTCATTGTACATTTGTAGATAGGGGTATATTATAGCGAGAGTGGGATATTTTTCTAATACCTGAGTTGTCCACTGGTCGGATACTATTATTGTGAGGTAGAAGTTTGAACTAGACGAATTTTTACTGTAATAATGTTTAATTATTTGAATAAAGTGAAAATATAAATGTGTTTTTTTATATACAAACGAGCAGTTGGTGCCACTGTCAGAGCTACGATGCATCCGCATAAAGGCTGTACCTATGCGTTCCTTCTTCCTCCCTCCATGGGCCACCGTCTACTTACACACCGCACGAAATGCGATAGCCCTGCTACCACTTTACGCCAGTTTCGTGTAAGAGAGCGGCGCAATTCGGCTACATGCATGCATGCCACTACCTCTTACTCATTTATCGACGTTTCGAAGAGGTTTTATATTTATTTGACGCAGTCTTTAGACCGTCTTTTCGGACTACGTAGGCGTGAAGTGCTGGCTACGCCGTAGCGTGCTACATCATGAAGTAAATGAGGTCGAGATGTTATGAAGTGAGGAAGAAAATGAGTTAAAAGAAAACATTACCTCCTACTACTAACTTACAAAGTTAAAGTTGTTTTTTTTTGTAACCGGTCTAACAAGTTATTTATTTATTTATTTATTACAATTTCAAATTCTTGTATTTACAGCTATATAGCCAACACATACATAGAAAAATTAAATAAATTTGTACAATAAACATTTACATTTTTTTAAATTATCAACTGGCCCATGGAGGTGGGAGGAGAAAGGAGGGCAGCGCATCTGTATAGCCTCTATGCGGATGTTTGTAGGCGTCGGTAGTCATGAAAATGGCTCTGGCTGCTCGTTTGCCCTCCTATATCATAAAAAAAAATGTTTTCAAAATATTTGGTATAGGCCTTAACAAATAGGCTTGTATTTATATCCTCAAATACAATTTGCCGATAGTTGCTCAGCGTACGTCCTGAGGGCACTGGCCGGAAAGCAATTACAGTTTACGACGACGTTCAGAATGGCCCGCTCGTGTCAATTTGAATATTAAGTGACGTCACGGCGCTTCAGTTTCCTCACAATATCATACACATGTACTCGAGCGACCGTCGTTTTAGAGCCGCCGCATACAAGCGACTTTTGGCACCGGCGATCGACGATTTAGTCGCTATTTAGAAGAATACAGCGACAAGACTCTCCCCAGTGCACACTATAAACGCCAAACGCGGCTATTTACTCGCAAAGAGACTGGGAGTGTTAGGTATCAAGCATCGGAGCAGTCGCTAAAGGTGATAGCACAATGCACATACGAGACTTTTAGACGCGGCGACTGGCGACTTAGTCGCTTTTTAGAAGCTGAATCTCGTCTAGTCGCTAAGCAGTGACTAGATGCGGGGAGCGCACACTTCAGGACACCAGGCGCAGCGACTTAGTCGCTAATGTATGTCAAATAATGTCTAAATGCAGTCGCGAGATGGCTACACTGTCGCACGACTGTCACACGACTCTTCTGCGACTGGTCGCAGAGACTCGCTAAATCCTATGACTACATCGATGTAGTCGCAATTTCGGTGGACGCCGCTTCTAAAAGTCTCGTATGTGCTGTTGCCCTTAGGTCTCAATTAAATTTTAGGTAATTCATTTTAGACTTCATATAGCTACGAAGTCCGCTTAATTTCTAGATGCAAGTAACAAATTTTGGAAATTTATATTCAGAGGGAAATTAAAAACCAGATGAATCAGTATATTATCATTCCAAATTTTATCTTCATGATTATAAAGATATATCTAAAGTTATCACGAATGTTACAAATTTTAATAAAAATATTATAACGGATTTTATCACATTTTATTTTACAATTATTTCAGATGGTTTACGGAAATTATGATCACGGGTAGACAGAAATGATAAATGTAGTCTTCTTAATATATAAAAATGAATGTTTGTCTGTATGTTCTTTATAGAATCGTAAACTATACATTTGGCCATGTAATAATCTTTAGCAAAGTTGTTCTGCATGAGCCCACGAAGGTTTCTGTTTTCGACAGATGGCGACGTGTAGCAACGCACGCAGGGTACAGCTAGTATAATATATTTTAGTACATATTATAATATGATGCATAATAATATAGTATACACAAAAATAAATTTTGCTTAAATCCAATATTATAAAACTATTTTCGAGTTTATTCACCACTTATTTTATTACACACACGCACACTCGTCTATCGCCGCGATTAAATTTGACCAGCGTCCTAATCAGTGGACGTGTAAATATTGACGGGGCCGGGGAAACTCAATAAAGGGCCGGCGCTCGGGGTAGATGGACCGAGCGGTAATTGTGATACATGCTATGAGTGACATGTATGGCGAATTGTTTACAGATAAAATATCAAAATATCGGGAATTTTGTAAAACCACTTTTTTAGTATAATGGGGCAAACGAGAAATGGAAGTTATTTTCATGACTACCAACGACCAAAACATTCGCATAGAGGTTATACAGATGCGTTGCCCTCTTTCGTCCTCCAATCCCCATGAGTAGCTACTATATTTACACACCGCATGAAACACGACAACACAGCCATCACTTCATACTGCTATCGTGTAAGCGAGAGCTACCTCTCCGTTCGTGCCGACCAAATTCAGCTGCATGCTTACATGAAGCATGGCACTACCTCTTACTATGATATTTACCTTTAGGGTGTATGCCCTGTGATACGAGAATTTTGTTTATCGCTTATAAATGCTAAACGGATTTTTCTTATGTTTCTCTATAAATATCATAATAAAAAAATTAAAATATACTTATTCTATACGTAAGTAATAATTTCATTTTAACTTTAGGGTTTAAGTGCCTATTTATTTGTAAAACAAACGTTGAGAAGGCATTTAATTACAAAACAATGCACCGTATCCACTGACCTAACAAACAAGCTTCTGGGACTAGAGACGAAGTCGCTAATTGAAATACAATATCAGGCTGTGCATTTTAGATGTTGTATTTTTAATTAATACTTGAAACATTGAATTAATAAATTTGTTTTTAGGGTAGAATGTAGTTCGTTTCTGTGGTTAAGTCTATTTTTAAATTCATTCGTTCCATCCAGACCGATATGACCTAGGAATCTTCTAGAAATAGCTTATTCATCTTTGAACGGCCGGCAACGTGCTGTTAAAACTCTGTTGCGGATGTCTGTGGGCGTTGGTGATCTTTTAACATCAGGTGGCCTAACTGCAAGTTCGCCTCCTGTGCTATTTAAAATCTTTGTTCTAATCATCAATTGAAAGTCCAGTATTCTCTCAGATGTACCGATCGCGAGTTACAACCGCTCTTCTCCCCTTAGGGATATACCAGTAATACAGTGAAGCCTTGCTAGAAACATCGATCGAACTCTATCACTGTATAGCTTATTACTCTGTCTCCATAATGTGGTTAATCCAAAAGCAATCACGATATAATAGGGCTGAGCCCTGCAAACACCGCGTGGCACCTCTCCGGGTCCCAGCGCAGCGGAAATCTGAAAAGCTGAGTAATTGGATCTTATTCTCATTAGTACATTCCTTGGCGCGAGCAACACCGCTGGCTAAAGGTGTGTTCACAGTTGATAAAATATAATACTAGCTGCGCTTAGAGGTTTCACCCGCGTTAGTTTCGATCCCGTAGAAATATCGAGATGAAAAATATATGTTGGCCGATTCTCAGACCTACCCGATATGCACACAAAATTTCATGAGGATCGGTCGAGCCGAATCGGTGTACGGTAACTAACATTGTAACACGAGGATTTTATTTATAAGGGAGCAAACGAGCAATCGGAGCTATTTTCATGACTATCGCCCATAGAAATCGGCATAGAGGATATACAGAGACGTTGCCCTTCTTCATCCTCCTCCCTCCGTGGGCCACCCGCTACTTACCCACTGCACGAAATGCGACAGCACAGCTGGTATTCTACGCCAATTTTATGAATTTCATATAAGGTATGCATAAGGTAATTCATTTATGTATGTATATTGTATTCTTTTGTATTGCCTACCTAAAATACCTACGTCATTCATAGCAATACAAAAGTTACTCTTAGTATTCGACAAGGTTTATAACAAAAACTGAACAACTTTTTCACAATCACTATTAATAATAAAGATGATTAATGGAAGAAGAAAAATGACAAACGCTTGCGAAAACAAACCGCTAACTATTTTTTATTTCGTGATTATTTCCCAAACTGGGTCGTTTATATCCAAATGTTATCGTAGATGCGGGAGATGTGATTTATTAGGTTTTTTTACGACACGAGTCAGACATCATAAATCTAATAAATACTTTTTATATCTAAGGCCCCTAAAATGTCGAATAATGATAATAATATCGTTCTAATGGTTCTAGTCGATATCGGCTATAGCGGCCGTCTCTATAGAGACGAGCCATCTGCGCAGGACATATTATAGTGCACAAGTGTGCTCGCAAACACAAGTACACTCTATTTCTTCATTCTCATGTTCCGATGGGACGGCAGTCCGACACGACCGGAGAGAAACCAGGCGCAGGACCGACTCACGGCGTAACGTGCTCTCCAAGCCACGGGGGTGTAACACCGCCAGCTTCCTGAGTGTTATAAGAAATCGAAAAACCCCATTGACAATTTTTGGTCCGACCTGGGATTTGATCCCAGGACCTCGAGTCTGTGCTGGTTGAACACGCTCACCACTGGACCCTCCTGGTTCACCTAGGGCAGGTGGACGGTCGTAAAAGCATTTTTCCTTCTATAAAAAAAATGCGAAGCAGTCACGTATAACTAGCATTGGAATTTTAAATAAATACGTTGCCTCAATAAATACGACATTTACAACCGGTTCCAATCCTAGACCTCGCTAACAGAAAGGGAGGAAGAAAACTCGGACGATTTTCTATTCAAATAAACCTACAATTCATAAAATTCAGCCCGGTACGACCGAATGGTACTTCTCGCTACATGATACCGTCGCAAAATAACAGCTGCACTGTCGCGTTTTATACGGTGAATTCTGATAAGTCATTTCAGGGGAGGAAAGAAGAAGGGGAGAAGGCAACACACAAGGATTATGCGGATGTTTGTTGGTGTCAGTCATCAAAGTGCTACTTTTTCTTCCTGGAGCCATATTCATGACTACCGATGCCCATAGACATCCTCCTCCTCCACCCTCCATGAGCCACCGGCTACGTACCCACCGCACGAAACGCGACAGCGCAGCTGCTGCTGTCACTTCGCGCCGGTCTCGTATAAGCGTGAAAAACCTCGCCGGACGTGCCAGCCCCGTTTGGCTGCATACAAGCATACAGTGCGACACTACCTCTTACTAAATATCATAACTAACCTTATACAAGTGTCCTTCCGATCATACCTACAAATATCCGAAGGCTCGTTTATATCCTTCGCCATTAAAACCGAAATATATTCCAGGGAGCACAAAATTCGACCGCTGCGCTGTATAACTCGATTCCTGAAACTCGGACCGAATAACTTTCCTGTCCAAACGACCCAAGGAATAACTCGATTTTAAAAAATCGCTTCGATCGCAATGCTTTTCAAAGGAGACTGAACATGGTGGGTCAAAATGTTATAAGTTAAGATCTAGTCTGGAAAATTTGACATATTTTTTAATTTAAAAATATCAAGAAATCAGCACATTGCCTTTGTGTCCCTTTACTATTTTTTTTATGTTTCTTATATTAAAATTCATGTTTATATAAAAATTCATTCAAATTTAGCAATCATTTCAATTCATGTCTTTTTTACCTTGTTATTTTCGGGCCCAGAATTGTACGGAATCGTTTCAGTATCCTTGTTCAATTCTGCCCCTGGGAATATGGCGCAGTGGAAGGAATGTTATACTCAGGGTACAAGTCAGAATGAACTTTGTCTGCGATCACGCAGAGCTAAAATTTAAATTTGTGCAAGTACCTTATGTGTCTTGTTGTGCTGTATGGTTCGGCTTAAGATATATCACATTAAACTATAAAACCTATGGCCATAAATTTCAAGCATGTGTGTGATATACTTAGCTTTCCGTGAAGCTGCAGTACGCCGAGGTGATTCTTCTTAGGCAAGCCTCGTCACAAGGGGATCTCAAGTCTATTATTCACACTCACAAGTTCAATATTTGTCCAACAATTAATTTACACTCCCGATATATTAACAGGGAAAACAACACGTAAATTATATTTACAATCACAAACTCAAATCTTAATCGCAACAAAAGGCGTATATCATTACAAATTCGAGACGCGACCGATATAGCAACAAAAAATAATCGAAAAACTATATAGGCGTATTTCAAAGGCGAGAGCGTACAGGCGTCTTTTCTCAAACTCACGCGTCCGCGAAGCAAATGGAATTTTCCACCGATCGCAAGCGCGTCATCGGGCCCGAGCGGCCACTCGGCACACATCGAAATTACAATATTGATTACATTAATTGATACTAGATGGCAGCCATATGGTTCAGAACAATCCTTTACATTTTAAAGCTACAATGTAAACTGTGTGAACCTCCCTTTACTTTCTGCAGCGTCTTAATATGCAGCGAGGAATCTTAATAAGGTTTATTGTCTAGTGTTTTGCAAGTATAAAAGATGCTCGGTATATATTTGAAAGGCTAGCTTTTGTTTCTCACATTTTACATAATTAACCTCACCGTTAGAAGAATAAAACAGACTTTATTACACATTTAAGATAGTATTACTACAAGTAAGTATACAGATGCATGTTTATGAAGGTTTTTTTACGGAGTAGGTATAGAGAAATGAGTTTCATAAGTCAAATATCTTGAAAGCTCGTCTTTCTTACTCAAAATTCATTACACTCTTCACACAAACACGCTGCTTGCGTAGACTGGGCACCTACTTAGGACATTACCGAAGCTTAGTATCATCTGCTATTTTAGTAAGTTACATTATTGTAGTAATAATTTTTTTGTTCAGTACAGGATCATTAGGAATATAAACGTGATTGTGTTATGGAAAGGACATGTAAAATAATATCCCTTATGATCTTGTCTTCGTTGACACTCGTAGGATCATATTTGACCAATTTAGTGCTTAATCTATATATTAATACATGAAGGAAAAACTTTAGGTATATTTTTACGAAAATTGCGCGGACGGAGGAGTATGAAATTTGGTTTAGGTGTAAGAGAAATGCAGAACGCTAATATATTTTAATAATACTGTTTATAAAGTACTTTAATTTAATAAATAAAACTTTACACACACTACCATGCATTTGACACATCTATACATAATATGACACACATTGATGAAGATTCTGTCTTTTGCAAGTTTTGAAAATTCTACATAAATTGTTTACCTTAGTTACGATCACATAACATGTCATGATATTATATTTAGTTTTTAATTACAAACAAGTTTTAGATCGAATTTCGATCTTCTTGGGATCCCAGTTAGAACAAACATACATACTTATAATATTGACAGCAAAACATAGAACTCTCCTTTGCTTTTCGCAGTCGGATAGTGGCTGATAGTGATGAGGGTGATATTCGGTTCAGTAATTAGTACCAGGTCACGGATGTAAGCCAAATGCCGGCCACTTGATGAGCGCTGATTGAAACGGTATTCGAGCAAATTAATTGAATCCAGATATTAGATGTACAGGCGCTTACGCGTCGGTGGACAGGTATGAGCATGTTCTAATCTTAGACATTTCTCGCTCAGTTGACTAGCTACCCACGTACATAAATATCCTTATAATCTTTTTTATAGTATAAGGGGACATACCAACAGTCATACAGGTTGTACAAATAGATGCGCTGCCTTTCCCCTCTCCCTTCTTTCTGGCAACATTCACACCGCCCTAAGCTCTGCAACATTTTGCTCGCGGTGTCTCCCCGGTAGCGCTGGCCCAGTACGGCTGCATGCATGAATACAGCGAGGCCATTACTAAACTTTTTTTTTTTAATGCATAAACGCTGTATTGACGACTACCGACGGTAATAAACAACCAAAAGTAACGCAAGGTGCGTTGCTACCTTTTTCAACCCACATTTAAACCATTGACTCACAAAAACGACTCGGATTGTAGCTGTCACTTCACGTCATTGTTATGTGATTGACAGAACCCAGTAGTGCCGGACGGTATCGACTATAATGTAGTACAGGCCTCTAGCAGTGGGCCTCATGCACACTCTTACAAGAGGAGGCTCTCATACTCATAATTCCAACGCCCACAGACATCCACATAATATACTTTGCCTTTTCCCTCCCTCCTTTATATGCCCCCGGCTACTTACACACCGCAATAAACGCGGCAGTGCAGCTGTCACTTTACACCGGTACCACGTAATCACAGGTAAAAAAACAACGAGCATGTTATTACTATACGGGACCGGTGACCCTCACTCACACTGCTACAGCCGGAGGCTCACACACTCATCTCCCACAGGGCATAAGCCCTTAAGCCCTGTTATGATACGGCGCATTAAAATTGCAGCGCAGTGCAAGTGCGCGATAATTAAAATTCATGATTAATGTTCCTGCGGTACATTTTGTGATTAACCGAACAAAAACTTTAATGTTTGTTTAAAATATTATATAATTTATTAATGTTTATAATCTCTATGTTTGTGTTTGATCTGAACCTATAATCTTAAATCTGAATTTAAATAATAAATCTAATCTAATATTAGTCGACTCTTGCCAATCCGTTGATCGTCAAGAATAATAATAGTTTATTTTTATAGTATAGCAATATACAGGGTTAAATGTAATTAACGCAAGACTTCTTGCAGGCAGCATGTCTACATCAATACCAACAACATTTGTTCTACGACTTTTGAAAATTAATAGTTTTTAAAATATTAATATTCCCATACAAAATTAATATATTGCCTCTGAACTATCATTTAGTCTGCGTGCGGCTAAGAAAATAGCGCGGGAAACGCGCGCGGCAAGATAGGGGCTCCCGCGCGTCATTCTTACAAGATACAGAGTAATAAATAACAGAGGGTGCAAACATTTTTTGTTTTTATATTTTTCGTGCTATTTATATAGATTCGTTAAAAGTCGTAGAACAAATGTTGTTGGTATTGATGTAGACATGCTGCCTGCAAGAAGTCTTGCGTTAATTACATTTAACCCTGTATAGTATGTGCAGTCGTAGTAATTTTCATGGCTACCAAGGCCCATAGACATCCGCACAGCGGTTATACAGACGCATGGCCGTCCCTCCTCCCCCCTCCTACATGGGCCGAAGTTAAATCGTAAAAAATCCTAGCGTATGTTACTTCCTGATGATATAAGTTTTTATTAATGAAAGAATGATTAAAATCTGTCCAGTTATTTCGGAGTCTATTTGGTATATACAATATAAGTTTTTCCTCTCTACATCTCACAGATGCACACCAGTTCACTACCGGGGGAGGCTCACTGTACTTCTGTAGTGCCACAAATCATGATCCTTGCACACTTGCTTTTCTTTCTCCATATTCATAACTTCATACTAACTTGTCTCTCTATACATATAATATATGGACAAAGATGTAGTGTAGATGTACTAAATCTTTTCAAAAGTAAAAAGTAGATAATAAGTCTGAACTTCATGGATAGTAGATAGATAGATAGGGCTGATCCAGAGTATAAGTACTGTCAAAAAAAACATCAGATTTATGTAAAAAAATTTGTAGTATGGTTTTATCAGTTCAGCAGTTATCGTTTCTATTTAATATAATATATTATTTAATAGCTAATATAACGTAATGTTAATATGAAGTGGTCACATGTCCATGTAATAAGGTACGAATGGGTTGTCATGTCCGTGTAGGATAAAAAACCGAAACTAAAATAAAGATTTAAAAAAAAGTTAAGTAAGAAATCTGTGTTTAGTAGGTATATTAGTTGTCTATGTTTAGTCATAGACCGTACACTGTGTATTCATACCATAGATGATGTCTATGGTTAGGTACAGATGACAAGAGAGAGAGGGATGTCTGACATCACGACCATGTCTTAGTGACAGCTACAAG
>LUGF01020334.1:56315-77186 GCA_001625245.1 Calycopis cecrops
TCATACTAACTTGCCTCTATACATATAGTGTATGTACTACAAAGATGTAGTGTCGATGTACTAAATCTTTTTAAAACTAAAAAGTAGATAATAAGCCTGAACTTCATGGATGTAGGGCTGATCCAGAGTATACTGTCAAAACCAACATCAGATTTATGTAAAAAATTATGTAGTTTGGTTTTATCAGTTCAGCAGTCATCGTTTCTATTTTAATATAATATATTAATAATTAATAGATAATATAACGTAATGTTAATATGAAGTGGTCACATGTCCATGTAATAAGGTACGAATGGGTTGTAATGTCCGTGTAGGATAAAAAACCGAAATTAAAATAAAGATTTAAAAAAGTTAAGTAAGTAGTCTAGTCTTTAGATGATGAAATTTTTTACCTGACCTTTAAATAAAAAATAAAAATAAATGACTCTATTCGGTAAAAGGTTGGAGTCAGATGCACTCTAACACGATATATAGGAGAGATATCGGTAAGAGATGACACAGCCCAAAGATTTTTACATCAACCGAAGGTCGAAATCGAAGCAACTAAGCTACTGCCGTACATAGCATCACACGAAATACAGTCGTCCCTATTTTTTTGATAACGCAGGGGAATACCTTGAAGTACGCTGCCCAGGAGCCCGGGTGACTCAATCGGGTACAGTGTTGGACTCAACGTTTGCGTACCTTACCGACTTAACCCCTGCTTTCAGCCGCTATAATTTAAGGTTCCCGGATCTACAAGTAACAGGATTCCTCCAGCAACAGGCAAGGCCAGGCTTCTCCTTTTCGAGGACTGTCCGCCTTTAAACAGACCCTACTACAACGTCGGAACTATGCAATGGGGTCATTCCCATCCTAGCCCCTGGTCCCACACGCCGGTTGTCCTAATCCACGCCGCCATCTGCTGATTCAGAGGGACGGGTGGAAGACTCTACAGTTGAGCTGCCCGTAGTCTAGCCTCTCCCCTAAGCCTGTCCGGTATGCGTAGCCCTGTCCGGCATAGCCTTGGGGATCACAGATGCACGCAATCCTCTTCACCACGACAAGGTGGCAGTATCTTCGGGGGGGAAATACCGCCCTACCACAATAGGTTACAACGCTACAAAAACAATATACTACACAAAACCTCCATGTTTTATTCGTACTTACGTCGTTTATTGCCACTTCCAGTCGAGCTCGGGCCGTAAAATAAATTTGGAACAGGATAATTAGGGATGTAAAGGTACTACAACAATAATATGCCTCGGTATTTATTACGACGCTGGGCGTGTGAGACGTTTTTACCAGCTACATTAGTGAGACTGCGATGGCGTTTTTTTTTAATAAATTATATGAGCCTGTCAAGATTAAGCGATTCACGCGCGAGTCGAATCGCACATATCATTTTTCTATCGCGTCCAGATACCTACCGCGTTTCGTACTAAGCTAATTCGCTGTTTATTATAACGATGGCCGTGTAAGACGTTTTAACAGTTACATTAGCGAAGCTGCGCTATTGCCATCCCGTCTGCGAGAGCAGGAATCGGTCCTTCTTTCGAGCTAAACCTAGTCTTGTCACGCGTCTTATAGCAATCCAATGAAGCGGTTTCTTCTCTCGGAAAAAAAAGGTTTCTTTTCGGATGCGAAGCAAAAGTTCAGGTCATAAAAAAGGAAACATAAAGATGGAGTTGTTGTTACTTAACTTCTATTGGAGTACTCCTTCTACGTCATCATCATCATCATCATCATCAGCCGGAGAACATCTACTGCTGGACATAGGTCTCTTGCCAGAGGCTCCTCGCTTTCTTTACCAAATCACTCCATCACGCAGAGGCCATTCGTATACTCTTGTAACTACATATATTTAGGACCGCGGTATGAAAAAGAATTGTTATAATCGTGTGTGGGAAAGGTCTGTGTCCAACAATGGACTGCAATGGGCTGATGATGAAGATGATGATGATGATGATTATAATCGTGTGAAACGTTAATTTATTAACGGTAACGATTGTCTCTCTCATCTCACATTTTAAAGTCATATTAGTTCGATCTCATCATATAGTCATATTAGTACGATCTCATCATATAGTCATATTAGTACGATCTCATCATAATATAGTCATATTAGTACGTTCTCATCATATAGTCATATTAGTACGATCTCATCATATAGTCATATTAGTACGATCTCATCATATTGTCATATTAGTACGATCTCATCATATAGTTATATTATTACGATCCCATCATATGATCATATTACTACGTATGGCTGTATACTCCAGTTGCATATCTGAACAGACTATCTGAACTATCAGTAAAGGATAGAAGGATCAATAGGCTGGGACTGCCTATTTACCATCATAAATGACTTTAAAAAAATCAATATGATAAGGCATACAGTTCACTAAAGCGTCGTTGCTACTGGAAGTCCATCAAGGGTCCGAAAAGCTCGTTTTACAGGACCCAAATGCAATTAACCCTCGTTCATATCTGACTGACCTCTAGTAGAATTGTGTTCAGTGACCCAATGGGTGCGCGTCCGACTGTCGGGCTGTCGGACCCAACTCAACGATGTAATTAACTTATAATGTCACAAGATGGCGATAATAGCTACTTAGGAAAAATGAGAAAATACTTTGATGAAAATTTATGATGGATTGGTGAAGGGCGATGACTCACACGTTACAATGAAGGTCGCGGGTTGGAATCCCGTCCTGGTCATTAACGATCAACTAGATTTTGTAGGATAAAAAACTATATCTATATAATATATATAAAACTGACTTAGTGATCTATCAACGCACAGTCCAAACCTCTGAAAGGATCGGGCTAAAATTTGGCATGGAGGTAGATATTATGACGTAGGCATTCGCTATGAAAGGATTTTTAGAAATTCAACCTCTAAGGGGGTAAAATAGGGTGTTGAAGTTTATATGCATTTCTTAGAAATTAAACGCGGGTGAAACCGCGGGGCAAAGCTAGTTAAATATACAATCAAATCGGAATCGAATTGAACGATTGTAAATCTTATTCATATAATATTTAGAATTGTTCTCACTACGTGAAAGCGTGGGAGCGAGACATTCAAATTAAGTTGCAATCATCGGAAAAGAAAAGAGACAGTAGATGAAGTACATATTAAGAGACCATTATTTTAGCGAGTAAGCCATAAATACACTTATACACAGAGAGAGTAAGCGGCCATAGTGACCCGCTTATTCAAAGTCATATAATATGTGTTTTTGTTGTAATTTTGACTTTTGTCAAATATTTTTTGTCTCGCCTCTCTTCTGACATTGTGTATCTTGTGCATTCTAAATCTATGTTTTTATTTCCAAGAGCTTCTTCTTGGGATACCTGTATGTCGTAAGATCTTGAAACACACGAACCACAAAGTGATCCAATAAGGGTGCCTTTTTATAAGGGGGCAAACGAACAGTCGGAGACATTTCAATTAATCACAGATATCCGCTTAGAGGTTATAAAGGTTCGTTGCCCTCCTCCTGCCTTGATCCATTGGCAACAGGCTACCCCTCCACCCGACCAAAACGCGACAGTACAGTTGTCACTACGAATTCCACTTTATAAATGTAAGCGGGAGGTACCTCACGCTTACAGTGTCAATCTGTTTTGACACACTTACCTACTATCTCTCTCTCCCTCACACATCTTCCCTCTCCTTTGCCTTACGTTCCAATTCCCACATTTATTTTCACAATATCCTAGGATATTAGTACAGAAGCCCCTGTAATGGGCCTTAACGTATCTATCCCCGAATACCTAAGGAGCCGTACGTGCGCGAACTCCAGGTCAGTTGGTATTCAAGATCATACAGGTTGGCCCTGTACAGGGCGGACGCAGAATCTTAAGTACAGGAGTTAAGTGTTTGTGGATTTGTACAGAGGGTTGTATGTTTTAGGCAGACGGGATAAGGTTGGGAATGCGTTGGCGGAGCGGTGGTAATATGATACGAACTGCTGTTATTCGTACGTTGTAGGGTTCCATGAGAATGTGAAAGTTGAATCAATATAGACACACATTATTGCGTAGATCTGAATGAAATATTCGAGAATGGGACAAAGGGCAAAGCATGTGAAATTCTCGTTATGACAAAATATGTGGATTTAGCCATGCCACTTTTTAATTTCCCGAGAAAATGGAATATTTTTAATAGTGAAGCATAAGACAGGAAAACCATCAATCTGGTCAACAGATGACAAGCCACTGTCCGTTGCTGTGCCAAAGGGGACAAACAAGGAATCGGAGCCATCTGGTGACAAACTACGCCCATTAACATTCGCATATTCAGATGCGATGTACTTCACCTCACCCCAGTGGACCACGGAGCACTCACAATAATCACTTTCTTTCAAGGCTGTATCTTAGGAGCATGAGGTTCCAGTTTTAATGGCCCACTTCGGCTGCCCAAATGAACAAAAAGAAAATTAATAGAATTATCTACTTCTGACATCATAGATCAAGTCATGGGGAGATGGATATGGTATCCAAGTAGGTTGTGACCCTGACATGTGGCGCTCTCTGTTAGAGGCTTTAATCCAGCAGAATCTTCTGGTTGCTGTTGATGATGATGATGAAATAAGATCATCCGGTACGAATCTTGGATGGACTAGAGTAGCTGGTGAAAGGTGAGTGAAAGAAACATGTACAGCAGGGCGTATAAAGGTACCCTCCCTCTGAAGATGCTGTCACCGTTTCGTGGTGGGGGGCTTGAGTATTTCTTTGTGATCCCAAGGCTATGCCGGACATGGCTAGCCATACTGGACAGGCTTGAGGGAGAGGTCAGATTAAGTGTAGCTCAGCTGTAAAGTCCTACACCCGTTCCTCTGAACAGATGGTAGCATGGACTAGGACGACCGGTGTGGCGTGCTCCGTTGGAGCATATCGGTCAGCGTCTGAGCCCATTGCTCGGTTTCAACTTTGTTGTAGGAACTGTTCAAAGGCAGCCGGACAGTCCCCAGGGAGGAGAAGTCTGGCCTGTTCACCGTGGCTAGCCTGTCGCTGGAGGGATCATGTTGCTTGTAGATCCGGGACCCTCTAATTATAGCGGCTGAAGGCACCCACCAGCAGGGGCTTAGTCGGTAGGGGCAACCCAGTTGCCGAGCCTGACACTGTACCCGGGGCTCCTGGGTAGTGTACATAAAGGTATTCCCCAGAGTTACCAAAAAAGTACGTATAAACACTAATGATGATAGATTTATTACATACAGAACCCACTAAATCGCTTGCAACTCGATAACGCTTACTTTTTCGCTGGTATTTTATTTTATTAGTTACTTGTCTGGACGCCGATGTAATTCTACTACAACATATTGTATTAGCTGTGTAGTCGAATCAAATCGAGACAAGTGGAAGGAGAGTAGTTAGAGGTAGTGCCACGCTGCATGCTTGCATGCAGCCGAATTGATCCGGCACGACCAGGGAGGTACCTCTCGCTTACACGAGATTGGCATAAGTAACAGCTAAGCTATTGCGCTTCGTGCGGTGTGTAAGTAGCCGGTGGCCCATGTAGGTGGGAGGAGCAAGGAAGGCAGCGTATCTGTTTAGCCTCTATGCGGATGTATAATGGTAGTCATGCGCCCCGCGGTTTCACCTGCATAAGTTTCGTTCCCGTGCAAATATCGAGATATAATGTGTATACGTTGACCCGACCTATTAGTAATATTCATGCAAAATTTGAAGTAAATCCATGCAGTACTTTTTTATTTTAGCCCGGACATACCTATAGACAAACAGATAAAAATCTAAAAACTATATTTTTGGCCTCGATATCGACTGTAGGTCACACCCCAAGTATTCTTTAAAAAAAACATTCAATGTACAGTTTTCACTTCTTTACGATTTTTTTATACCAACGTATAAATAATTAAAGAAAATTACATATAGCAGCAACTAAAAACATTATTTGATATTGCAAACACAATCCTTATGAACAGAAATATAAAGGGACGCTAAAATAACAAAAAAATACTTATCATCGCCCGAATTCCACCGGGACATTTTCCGCGGGTGCCACCGCGGGGCGCGGCTAGTTTTAACAAAATGCAGCAATTTGTAATTAGCCTCTCTCAGCAAAGTAGTGTACTTTGCCGAGAGGCGGGAGGAAATTAAAAAAACATTACACCCAGTGTACCAACATTGAGATTACAACCACGTCCCGTTCATTTTTAATTGCACGCCATCCATTATTCATGAATCCATACATGTACGGTCTGCTTTAAGCCATTGCAGCATTGTAGCAGTAGCGAGCCGGCACGACAGAGAGGCGCTTCGCTAATAAAACGTGTCAACGACAGCACGGCTGTCACTTTACCACGGCGTAAAGTGACAGCCGTGCTGTCGCGTTTCGTGCGGTGTGTAGGTAGCCTGTGGCCCGTGGAGGTGGGAGGAGAAAGGAGGGCAGCGCATCTGTATAGCCTATATGCAGATGTCTATGGGCGCCGAGCCTCTTAGGTCGCAGCTGTACTGTTGCAAGAAACAAAAAAACACATACATGACACAGACATATACTAACATACACACAGAAAAACATTATCCTCCTTCAGGCGTAGTTGGAAAAAAATCTGGAGAAATTCAGATCATACTTACAAATATTTCTGTCTAGCTGAATATTCTTTATCTTAGTTCGCATATCTATAATTGCGACCAAAGATAATATTATTGCTGTCTCCTCCATGCATAGTTATGAATTATCTTTACATCGCTGCATTATCTATGACAGCTCTTCCCATTTGATGCCGCGACCCGGTGCCGCGCCAGCAATATGAAATGCCGGGTCACAATATTCCTACCTTGTTTTAAATATAACACCTATTTCCTCGATCGACACAGAATTAGATTATCTAGCTATAATCTTTTTATGGCCATTGGTATTTATATATATTTTTTTATAGTATAAAGGAGAAAACGAGCAGTCCGAGCCATTTTTATGCCTAACGACGCCTATAGACATCCGCACAGAGGCTATACACTATACAGTTGCGTAGCCATTCTTCCTTCTATCTCCATGGAACACCAGCACACACCGGATCAAACGCTTCACTATACCTCGGTTTTGTGTAAGCGGGAAGCACCTCCCCGATAGTGCCGGCCATATTCGGCTGCATGCATGCAGCACACTACCGCTTGCAAGAATATAACATGATTTAAATAATATTATTATGAGAAGAGGGGATTCAATACTAAATATACTCAATGTGAACTGCTTGAGTTTAAAAATATTGAGTGGGCTACGAAGCGAAAAATACCGGGCCGTAGTAGAGTAATGTTTGAGAAACACTGATCTGCTAGCAATAATATTTTAACCTCTATATAGCGTACATTTTGATATTGTTGAATATAATTCTGTTAACATTACAACATATTGTCATAACAGTGACTTTTCATGTGGAGATTTGCAATAAACTCTAGTTGTAAATAAAATGGTTTGTGTCATCTCATTTTCTGTGACTTTTTTTTATTTAGGTTTATATATGGGGTGTAAGGTACGGGTGTCGGGGTGACGACGATAAATGAGACAACGGTATTTAGCATAGTTGTATGTTATCATATCCCATCTGTGCGACGATAGCGCGGTGAGGGCGGTACTAACTGACTGCCTGCGATAACTCTTAGGACTCCGTGACTCTATGACTTTGTGACTCCTTGTCATTCGGTGCGGCGAGCTTATATACTAATGCACACTACAATAATTAAATACACACATACCATCACACAATGCATACATTCCATATTCACGGCAATAGTGCCGTTACAGGGGCAAACGAACAGTCGAGTCACTGAGATGAAGGTAATTTCCGAACGCCCACAAACAGCCGCTACACCAGGGTTTTGTAGTTGCGTTATGCCACAACAACGTTTTTATGTTTTTCAATGTAGAATGTCGTCAAAACGAGACCTAAATTACGCATTAGATCTAAAGTAGAGCTAAGTTTCTAACTCTAAAATCACTAGTTCTTAAAATCTTTTGCATATGGAAGAAACTAGATTAAACTCCCTCGGAATTTCCGATCCCATACGTATTAGGATTCTTCAAGAAAAGAGCATATCTTTTTCTTAAAGGCCGGCAATGCGTCTGCAAGACATCTGGTTTTGCGGATGTCTATTGGCG
Source organism: Calycopis cecrops (assembly GCA_001625245.1). NCBI lineage: Eukaryota > Metazoa > Arthropoda > Insecta > Lepidoptera > Lycaenidae > Calycopis > Calycopis cecrops. The sequence goes on from LUGF01020334.1 coordinate 64,426, forward strand.
GCGGTAGTCACACACTACCTGCTCCTTCGCCCCCTTTTACATAAAATATAAGATCTGGTTTTGGTTAAATTTTGACTGCATGTCATACGAATGAATTTACAGTAAGATTTATCCCGCAACATTTTTATGTTTTTAATTTGATTTTCATGTGAAATATTGTCCAGATGAGACCTAAGACCTCAAAAGGTTAGATCTAAAGTAGAGCTATACTTCTAACTCTACAAGCACTAGTTCTTATAGTCCATAATTCATCCTACTAATATTACAAATCCGAAAGTTGTGGGAATGTTTGTTTGTTACTCACGCAAAAACTGCTGAACCGATTTTCATGAAGTTTGGCACACACAGAGAGTAACTTGTAAAACACAAAAGGTTGTTTTTATCCCGAAAAAATGTTCCTATGGATGCCATGGGATGATTTTCTACTTTCCACGGGATCGAAATTTACGCGAGTAAAAACGCGGGGCGCAGCTAGTTAAATAAATCGAAATCAAAATTCGTTGCTTGGGCGTTCAGCAATTTTTTTAGTATAAGGGGGTAAATGCGCAGTCCGAGCCATTATCATGACTACCGACGCCCATAGACATCCGCGTAAAGGTTATACACATGTGTTGTCCTCAGTTCTCGTCAACCCTCAGATATGCATTGTAGTCACTTATGCACTATAAATAAATCAGGCCAGCACGACAACGTTTTCTCATGATGTTTCTCACTGTATAACATCTTCGCCTCATACGCAGCATGCCACGGCGTAGCCAGCACTTCACGTCTACGTAGCCTCTGAAGACGGTCTAAATCTAGCGTTAAATTAATATATAACCTCTTAGAAACATTGACAATCGAGTAAGAGGTAGTGCCTTGCTGCACGTATGTATGTTGCCGAATTGGGCCGGGGCTAGAGGTACCTCTTGCTTACAAGATACCAGCGTGAAGTGAGAGTGTGCTGTCGCGTTTCCTGCAATGTAATCGGCGCCCATGGAGGGGGAGGAGGAAGGAGGGCAACGCATTTGCAGGTATGCGGATGTCTATGGGCGTTGGTAGTAATGAAATTGGTTCCAATAGCTCATTTCCCCCCTTATATATAAAAAAAATGGCACGACATAGCAACCACGTCTCACCAACGAAGTCTTCTAAGACTCTCTAAAGAAAACCTCTTCGAAATGTCGATAAAACTTACCAAGTTAAAAGTTTAGGTTTCAGTGGCAATGTTATTCGAGGAGAATAAAATGGTGGATTCTTTTCGTTGGAACAGGATTTCTTTAGGTGTTGCTCCATAAAATATGATTCACTACGAAAGTTGGAGACGAAGAAGCCGTTGCATAGCCAACCATTTTAATGCCACCAATATGGATGCGAAAGCCTCTTTATATACTGTTATTATCTTTCTTCAGTCTTTGTTCTCTGAGATAAAACGATTGACACATCTTGTTCTTCGAAGAGAATAAAGTACAATTCATACAATTTATTTCATTTCAAAAAATTTAAAGGATAAAGCAGAGAGTACGGATTATTTAAATAAGAACGTGTTTTGATTGTGTGTGTGAGTGTGTTTGTGTGTGCACGTAATACGTCTCATTTTACCTGAAAATGAATTGAAACTTATCAAAATGTTGCGAGATAACTGTTACAGAAAATGTATGCGTATTACATTCAGTCGAGATTTTACCAAAACCGTTTATGTAAATAACTCGAGTTTCATTCAAATGCAAAAGAACTTTAAGAACTAGAGCTCGTAGAGTTAGAAGCTTAGCTCCACTTTAGATTTAATGACCTTTTGAGACTGAGATTGTAGGTCTCGTTTTGACAACATTCTGCTTAAACAATAAAATTGAAAAATCAAGAAAATGTTTTTGTGGGACTACGCAAAGCCCCCGGTGTTGCAGATGTCTGTGGGCGTCGGAGATCACCTTCATCTCGGAGACCCAGATACTCGTCGGACCCCTGTACCTACTATAAAAAAAAACTTACGAAAGTCGTAAACTCGATGCAGAGCAAACAAGCAGTCAGAGCTATTTTCACCACTACCGATGCCCATAAATATACGCATTGAGGTTATACATACACTCCATTCTGTTTCCCCCTTTAAATGCCACCGGCAACTCACGTACCACACTAAACTAGACAAAGCATCTGTCACTTTACGCCGGTATCGCAGGACATGAGAGTTCCCTTCCTTTCTACCCCTCTACGTGCATAATATGCGAGTATTACTTCCCCGGACGTGCCGGCCGCCGCTCAGCAATGGCGCCCATTAAAACTGCCGCAGGTCTTCATTAAACGAACCCCCAAGTGTTTGTTTCACAAACTATGACCTTATTAAAGAACCATACAGCGGGGTATACATCTACTCAATTATAATTCAAACGCATTGTTGAGACCTCAAGTGTAAGGAGGACGGAAAACATTAACAATTTCCAAGTTGGGGCGGGCGGGGCGAGGGAAAAGAGGCTCTATGTCCATAAACGTATGTGTTACGGTGCAAGACGGGGTTTCAGTTCATTACAAAATGAAATGTGTCTGGAAGCCGGGCGAAATGACGAGGCAGCTAGCGCTGATGACGTCACAAGTAATGTAAAAACTCGTTTCATATCGGTGCTGGGTTTTGGGGGTGGAGGGGAAGCGAGGCCGCATTTCGTGAAGGTGGCGTTTTAAATAGTGCGGGCTGTGGGTATCGGCACACTTGTTATACGGCGCATGCGCGAACCGTTCCCTACACGTCAGTGACGACACGGACGCCCATAACGGCGCGCGCGGTTTGCCGCCAAGCGGCGGGCCAATTTTCAAATATGGAATTGAATATGCGATGTGTCTGGCCGGCGATAAAAAACTAAAGTTGCGAAACAGTTTTCGAATTCCGAAAGTGCGAACCGTCGTTTGTGTCAGTTGGGTTCTTTTTTGAATTTTTAATATTGCAGTGGCATTGGCGTGTTTCAGACCGAATGTGTAAAGCAGCCCTTAGTTTCTGATACAGGTAAAATAAATTACTATATTGCGTGCGCTTAAAAAGTATTTATTTAAAAGGTACCTTGCAATGTTGCTGTAATAATTCGGTCAGATGTGCCATCGAGATTATCGACAAAGTTGCGAGTTATAAAAAAAAATATGTCATGAGTATGACCACTCACGTTAATTATTCATCAGTTATGAAATAATTGAAAAAAAAAACTAGACGACTTTAATCACATGGAAATGGTGTCCTATTTTTTCGAAAAAGTTGGGAGTTCATAAAAATATTTATGTCAATGACAACTAACCGAAGAAGAACAAAACATAAAAATTTTATGAAACAATTCTACTTCTAAGACTAGAGTAAGTATATCTGTAGACTCGACATTATATTTGCCTAATAAATGTTGTGAGACTGAAAAAAAAAAGACGTCAATAGACTTGACTACCAATTCATCATTATCAACACCATTGGCTTAAAAGCCTATTTAAGCTATATTATATTACTTAGTATATCTTGTATATCTATCTATTTGTACAATAAAAAAATACTACTTGTGTATCACTTCTTCATAATAACAGCCAATAAATACAAAAAAGTTGTTAAAGAACTTTGGGTGGAAAAACATTAAAACAGTTTTTATATAATATTATCTATTTTATGTCATGAAACTGTGTTTATAAACTTTTATTTCATTAACAAAATAACTTAGTTTGTTTCGCCGGTTCTTGTCCAGAACTAGGTCGAAATAGTGATAAATTTAATCGCAGACATTTATGAAAGTAATATTTATTAGCTGACGTACAAAAGAAATAAACACAATTCTAATTTGTATAAAAACATTTTTTATTTCATTTTATAATCACATTAATACGATTGTTTTCGACATACATCTTTAGAATGTCCCTTGCAGTAATTTAATGTCCAGCAATAGAGGGGTGGAAAATAAAAAAGAAATATAATTATACGGCAGCCTTCAAAGTAAATTATTAACACGCATTATCCTAATAATAACTAAGCTTATTAGGAACTCAAAAAATAAACTATACACTTTATAATATAAGGGGACAAAGGAACAGTCGGAACCACAGGCCAGGTTATACAGATGTGTTGCCCTCCTTTCACCCTCTCCCTCCATGGGCCACCGGTTATTTATACACACGACAGCACAGCTGTCAACTTTACGCCGGTATCGTGTAAGCGAGAGGTACCTCCCCGGTCGTGTCGGCCCAATTCGATTACACGAATGAATGCGGCACTACCTCTTACTAGATAGAGTTAGATGTAGACTCTTATTAGTTAATAACTAAGCTTAAAAAAACAAACTAAACATTTCACTTGGACAAACTTTTGGTATAAGTGATTAAGAGCATTATTTAAGTGATAGGAAAGCTACTTGAAACTTTTATTGGCCTTAACTATCTCAAGAAATATTAACACCACCATAGTAAGAGGTAGTGCCATGCTTCACTGTGCCGACAGGACCTGGGAGGTAGCTCCTCTCTCCGCTCACATGTACCGACATAATGTAGCTGGGCTGTCGCGTTTCGTGCGGTGTGGTATACAGCCGGTCGATTACGGTAGGACGTGGAGTAAGTCTCTTTACCTCAACTCGTCTAATCTCTATGCGGATGTTTGACGGAGGTAGTCATGAAAAGGCTTCGACTAATCGTTTGCCCCCTATACTATAAAAATCAGTCCACTACACTTAATTATCTCCCAACGAACGTTAATGCTGTCGTTCCCATGGAGGTTAGTTTATTCCCTCAATTACCAGCGTCTAAACTCTTATTCGTCCCACTGCTGGGCACAGGTCAGATGGAAACCAGCTAGAGGGCAGGCTGAAGCAAGGGGCACTCAGGTTGGAAGATGTTGTAGCATCGGCATTGACTTTCCCGTACCACAGACTAAAAAGTGGTAGATATTTTATATATCAAATAATATCATAAAGAAAAATATAATGAAACAACGACAGAATATAAAGGAATATAAAAACATACTAAAAAAATATAAAAATATACTTTTATTGTAGAGGGTCCGGTATCTTCCACTGATCTATTCCGTGAAATACTGATCCAAGTGAAAACACCAACCCCACGAACTTACGGAAAACTCTAATCAAGCGTAACTTAAGCTCATTTAATTACCAAACTTAGTAAAGTTTAGTAATTAAATTAAACCCAACCAATACAAATTACTTATAAATTAGTAAGAGTGCTGTTGCTGCATTGCACCCGGATTGGTCGAGACTGGCGAGGTGGGGCTCTCGCGAGTGGCGAGTAGCCGGTGGCCCATGGAGGGTATAACGGAACAGGGAAAGATAGACATAATTAATAACGGGTCAAATGCCTTTGAGAGTACCCACCAAATTGCCCCGATTGCCCGTATGATATAAAAAAGTTACTTTTAATTTACCATGAATGTTTGAATGAATATGCATAATGGATTATGAATTTGTTATTAGTTGTTTTCCATGTATTGTATTACCGTTATGATACAAATACATTTAACAAGAGGTACCACGATCCATACGTATAGCCGAATTGGGCCGGCATTCATGGGAGGTGCCTCTAGCTAACACGACACTGTCGTAAAGTGACAGCTGTGCTGTCATACGTAGATGTCTCCGACTGCTCCTTTGCCCCTTGTACTATTAAAAAAGATATTTTATGCTATTCTAAAAATGAACCCGTACCGTACCACTTGACTCACAATTCTAGCGCTTGCCCAACTGAGCTTCGCGGCTAAATAATACATAATTAATAATCCAGTATTAGATGTAGGTTTAGTTGTTAATCCCAATTCCCGACAGATCACGTGTAAACCATTTAATGTAATTGACATCAAATATAATGAGAGTAGGCAGGGAGAATAATGCCATATGTGATGATCATAATTTCATAAAGATGTCTTAAGTTTCCCCGAATATTACTCATAAAACTACTTTAACTGATTTATTTTTATTACATAAAAAAAAATATACTAATTTAATGAATATTACTTAGTCTGGCCATGAACACTGTTATAATTAAAAATAATAAATATTATTTTTGAATTTGGAATCTATCATTTTTATACGATTGTGCATTGTGTTTTCTCATTTTGGTGCCAATACATTGTACAATATTTTGCGATATTAAAATGAAGTGGGGTGATAAAGAGAACATAATCTAATCTAAAATAAAAATCAATGGAGCTAAATGCAATTTTTCAAACTCTCGATATATTTGGTATTAGTAAAATGTTTGTATACCGGGCTATTAATACAGTACAGTGAGACTTCCTGTGTTTGTGACAGCATAATCTGGCCGTCCACGTAGTGTTCGTACGAAAAAGGTGGTCAAAGCAGTAAGGGAAAAAATTAGAAGAAATCCTGTCCGAAAGCAAAAGATTTTATGTCAGGAAATAAGTTTAAAAATGTTTTATTGTAATTTATTTATGCATTAATTATGAGGATTTTTGTGGATATCGAAATACTCCAACCACTCTTGCCCTTGTGCTATATTTTGTTTTGTACACGCGCCGGTTTACCTGCAGTGCAGCAACAACGCTCGCTCGGCAGAAGTAGTAAAATACTTTTAATATTAAAGGGATTTGTGCTCATTGTTGCAAAGTTTCAACTGCGGAGGGAAACTTTTGCTCTCTTGCCCTGATTTCGAAACTAGGAGGGGAGGGGAGAGCGTTAATTATGCGATATAAAAACACTTACTGGAATACTGTGACTTCGTTCGTGTTTTTAGGGTTTAGTGCCTTAAAAGTAATATGATAAAGACATTCCTTTTTGCATCGCCGTAGTCGGGTGAAAACGGAACCCATATTAGATTTTTCTCTACTGTCAATCAGTCTATCTGTCTAGGTATACCTATATATGTCTATATCTATCAAGGAAACCTAATCATGAAATTGGCCTGGAAGTGAGAAGTAGCAGCTGGTTCTACAAAAACGATTTACTTGGGGGGAGTTGGAATGTTACTAGTTAGAAGTTGGAGTAGCAGATGGTGGAAATTAAGTTATGATGCTGTTTTTATAGCATAAGACGAACGAGCAATCGGAGCCATATGGTGTCTACCGACGAACATTGCGCGTTGACCTCATTCACCCAAGCCTCACAACGGGCCACCGGCTACTCACAAAACCCCATTACGCCGCATTACGCCGTTGTTATATGAGCGAGAAGTTTAGGAGAGAAAGTCAGCTATTAGAGAGATATTGTTTCGAATAAGAAACGCGTAGTCTATGACAGTTTCTTCGGAAAAGCAAGCCCTTGAACTGCAATGCCGTTACGGACAAGCTTTCCGCATTTTTTGAAGCAAAAGAAGTGACATGACATGACATGACAAGCTGGCGAGAGCGTTACAAAATCACACATCAATGGAAGTTGTCATTCAAAATTCAAATTCGATTTAAGTGAAACTTTTTTGTATTTTAAAAGTATATATCATATGTTACGTTATTGTAACTACGGTAAAGAAAATAAATAATTAAGTTTTACTTCAGTTGCGTGGTGTAAAGCACACACTTCTTTTTTTTGTACAGGTTCAAACGAGCAGTCGGGTCACCCATATAAAGGTGATCTCCGACGCCCACATATAGCTGCAGGACAAGGGGATTTACATTTGCGTTGCCTTTAAGATGGAAGTAGGGTCTTTTCTGGTAGACATCTGTACGTATTAGTTACTTCTATAACCATTTTTTTAATATAAGGAGTCAAACGAGCAATCAGTGTTATTTTCATGACTTCTGACGCCCATAGACATCCGCATAGAGGCTACAAGGATGCGCTACGCACGAGACGCGACAACATCATTTTAAACCGGTCTGGTGTAAGCGAGAGGTACTTCCCCGGTCGTACCGAACAAATTCGGCTACATGCCTGCATGAAGTGTGCTACTACCTCTTACTAATAATATTAGTTACTTGTAGAACCATCTCAGAAGATATTCACACGTTGTGTTCAGTTCGCTGCATTATTTAGCGGAAGCACCTCGCAGGCGGCATTTAGGACAGCAATTCAACGCAACTGCCTTCCTAACGACACCTAAGGGTCCGAATTTATTATCGTCGAACACTTTTTACGCCTAAATATTTATATGGGCCATATTTATGTACCTTACCTGCCGTAGGGTTAAACGTGCATGGCTTTCCGATCATGATTATCAGGCTTTATCTGTGCAATGCGAGGCTTAGGTTCTTTTTACATGGTTAACCTTAGGTTACATGTTAACTATGAGATCTGGCTTATTCCGAACCACACCGTTTTGGTCCTTACAGGCAGGTTGAGGTTGAGGTTGAGGCAATCTTTATGTTATCTATCTTAATGTCATAATGTAATGTAAAATGTTATTGTCACGTGTTATCTTGTGTATTCTTTGTTGTTGTTGTGTGTGTTTTTTTGTGTTTTTAAAAATGTTTTTCTTTCTTTCTTTTTAACGCCAAAATTGTCTATGATGCCTTTGAATGTGCAAATACTAAAAGATAGACACGATTCAGTCGTTGGCCAGAACTAGAGAGGTACCTCTCACGAGTTACCGCCATGAAGAGGCCGTTTCGAGCGCTTTGCAGCTTTTCGGTGGCCCGTTGGAGGCGATGAGGGAAAAAATATGCGGATATTTGTGGATGTTTCTAGTCATCAGGCTGCTCAAAAACATTCTTTATCTAGCAAACAGTTGCGTGGGGAATTTAATGGCTGCCTTGATTTGATTATCTTATAGGATAATTGCTAAACGCCTTGGTACCTTGAACTATACTGTACTAGACGCGGTATGGTCGCCGCACACTTATCGAAAAGGGATCGTAACCGTATCACCTCGAGCCGGTCAGTATTCTTTGTATGAATCTTCATACTACAACGTACACTAATGGGAAACGTAACGTAATCATATCGTCTTCGCTTTTTAGGCGAGGCGTCTACGATCCCTTTCCGAGTTGATAAGTGTGCGACGACCATTATGGACTTGCCACTCAGTGCCAGCACCTAAGATAACAGACGAGCGACGCTGTCTCATCACTCAGCATGTTAGTTTCCATCCATCTTTGAGTATATTCTTACGATACTCAATCTACAACAACTCATGTAATCCTATGATCCACTGAAAATTATTTCACAACATCCTGTGCATTCCCTAGACCTACATCTCAAATTGGCTACGGCACTCTAAAAATACATTATCAGAGGATATATATATTTAACCAGAAAATCACTCCGCACAAAGACGTCAGTCATGGACCGTACAATACGCGAATTCCCCGCACATTCTCCACGTTAGACGTCGTGAAAGGGCGCTCAGAGCTTCTGCGATTACTATTCAATATTCCGAGCATATTCGCCCGTGATCTTATATAAATGGCATAAGGTTTCGGGGGAGAACATCGATACACGTAGGTGAGTTTATTTGTATATTTTTGTCAAAGAAAATAAGGAATATGACAATGAAGGAAGAGAAACAAAGAAAGAACATATTTATTTCATAACAACATAAAAGGCATTGATTTAAGAATAGAAGCAAGATTACATAGTTCATTGAAATGCAAGAATTGGCTAGTTTCGATGTAATGTAAACTACTGTTTAACAACGATTTTCAACCCTACCAATGCGGAAGTACTATTCTGCATTGCTACAAAATTAGGCAGGCACGACCGAGGCAGTACTTCTCGCACGTAACATCGCCAAGTAACAGCCATGATATCTCCTTTCGTGCATTCAGTGTGTTTCCGGTGCCAGCTCTTAACATAATATCATCATATCAAATAAATTATATTATCTCATCTCATCTCATCTTATCTTATCTTATCATCATCAGCCGGAAGAACGTCTCCTGCTGGACATAGACCTCCCCTATAGAGCGCCACGGGTCTCGAGCCACTAGCATTCAGCAGCTCCTCCCCATTTTAACCAAGTCACCAGTCCCGGGCTGGAGGCCTTCCAACACTCAATAATATATTCTACATAGAGTCCCTTATGTGACTAACTGTATATGATATGTCCTAGATGGTATTACTATCTAGCGGCTAGATTCTAGCCCTTATAAGCTAGATTGACGTGATAGATTAATTAAATAGCACAGATGTAAATGTAGATGTTTAGCAGATGATTGATGGGCCGTCACTCACAGGCTGCCAACTTTAAAATTAATTGAAAACCGTTCCTTTATTAATTGTCTAACCAATTAATTAACAAGTTCGGGCGAACGACGTTTTGGGCAGGAGAATGGTATTTTGGGGTTACGTTAAGTCGAGCAAGTGATGCGGCAATTGTCTAGATTCTAGAATATTCGTGTTATGTTTCTGTATATCTATAAAGTTTTTTGTACATTAGCGCCCAATATAGTTTTTTTTTTATAGTAAAGGTGCCCAGATCCGCATAGAGGTTATACAGATTCCTTTTCCCCCCTGAATGAGCCACCGGATACTTACATACCAAACAAAACAGTAACAGCACGGCCGAATACGTGTAAGCGAGGGGCTTCCCAGGTCGTGCCAACCCAATTCCTCTTCAACGCAGCGAGGCACTACCTCTTACTAATGTCCAATTAACTATATCCACAAGGATCAAATAGGAATTATATTGGTAAACTGAATCAATAATCATCTATACATATAATAAATCTGTAGAAGGGTCAATTCTGTACATTGAAAATATTGAAAAAATAAATAGCAGGGGCTGTAGCTGGATCGATACCAAACCCAAATATGCGATTAAAAATTTTTTTGTCTGTCTGTCTGTCTGTCTGTATGTTCAGGCATCACGTAAAAACTAACAGTTCGATTTCGATGAAACTTGGTATAATTATACCTTATTGTCCTGGGCATAAAATGGGTTACATTTTATACTGGAAAAATACATAGAAAAAAAAATCCATCCACGCGAAGACCGACATCCGCGCGGACGGAGTCGCGGGCGGAAGCTAGTAAACAATAAATTCCTGCATCGGCATGATCTTTTGAATTGATTTTGATGATTAATTCAATTTAATACGTTTTGAAGTAAAATCTTCATAAGCAACGGAACAGAAAAAATCTTTTGAGTTTTTCTCAGAAACATGTTACCGTCATAACTAACTCATAGCTGACTCATATCGCTACGTAGCCCTCCAAGTGTGAGCTACTAAACACAGATCTCAAGTTTTCACTTCTATCGGCGGTCCCTAAACAGCAGTTATGTAATTTTAGGATCTTGATACATTACTTAGATAAAGCCGAACATTCCACAAACTTCAAACTAATTTAAGGCGTTCAATCTACATTTAAGATACACTCAGTGTGTATTAATTAATTATTATTTAGTGTCACTGATCGAAAGAAGATCGACGCATTTGAAATGTGGTGTTGGAGGAGAATGTTGCGAATTCCGTGGACAGTGAAACGAACCAACAGTACCAACAGTACCATTCTCAACCAACTCAGGATTGAAACCAGGTTATCTACGATCTACTACCGAAGAGTCCTAAGTTATTTTGGCCATATCGCCCGAAGAGAGCCAGACAATCTTGAATAAACTGGTTGTAATCGGCAAGATAGAGGGGAAACGACCAAGGGGACGTTCACCAACTCGCTGGTCTGACCAAATCAGAGAAATAACAGGTCTCACTGCGACTGCAGCACTTAAACAGGCCGGAGATAGAGCGGGATGGAAGGAAATAATTAACAACTTCGTGAAGGATTTCCTGAACGGGCACGACCTTCAGCAATGAAGAGCACGACCAAGAAGAAGTCATTCATAGTAGGTCAAATGAGCAGTTATCTCTATATCTCATCGCGCAAGTCAGTTCCGCCTGCAGTGCAGATACCGCTGTCTACCCGCACAATAGCGCGTGACAATCCCACCACTAACAAAGCAACAATTTCTAAAGTCCAACCTGTCCTTCACAATATTGATTTTCAGTGGCACATATCATTTTAGGCAGCGCGGCCAACTGTACGTTTAACCCTAACCCCGCTTAATCTAAATAATCAGCTGATGCGCCCTCCCCGGGGTAATATATACCTCAATGGTTTTCCACTGCATATTAGTTTGGATGTAGTCCAATTCAGATGTGCATTTTGTTTGAGGGTTATTGTGGTATTTTGGTAAATCTGAGTTATGTTTGTATAACGTGGTGGTTTTTTTTAATATAGTAAAAGGTGGCAGACGAGCACCAACCAGCCGTGCTGCTATACGGAGCTAATCGCGGGAAATGCACGAGAGTTTGCCCAAAATCAAAGTCAATCAAAAGAAGTGCAAACGAGCATTCGGAGCCATTTTCATGAGTACTGCCGCCCATAGATATTCGTATAGAGACTATACAGATGCGTTGCCCTCCATCCTTCTTCCTCCTGCATGGGCCACCGGCTACTCACATATCGCACGACACGCTACACAGTCGCTAATGTTTTGTGGTGTAGTGGTAAGGCTGACTAGGGCAACGTAACAGAACCATTACCCGTGCTGATGAAATGATTGCGACTGCTCGTTTAACCCGTATGCTATTAAAAAATTACAACACAGATTTAGTTGATTTTTCTGTCAATACAGATTAGAATCGGGAGTAGCATAAAAATCGCTTTCACCATATCGGCGTAAGAGACAGCTGTGCTGTCGCGTTTTGTGCGGAGTGTAAGTTTCCGGAGGCCTACAGAGGCAGGAGGAATAAGAAGGGCAACGCATCTGTATAACCTCTGTGCGGATGTCTATGGTAGTCATGAAAAAGGCTCCTATTTTTCATTTACCTCTTATAAAAAATATGTCTTATATTTATAAAAATGAAAGGTCTTCTTGCCCTTGACAGTTTTGACGCAGGAAAACAGAGCTCAATATTTTCAGAGATCCAATATGTT
>LUGF01020334.1:80209-100748 GCA_001625245.1 Calycopis cecrops
ACCTCTTACTGAACAGTGGAAGCTTAGTTGCGGGCCAGGGAGGTGGAGAATGGCCTGGCCCGCGAACGAGGGGTGGGAGCGCGGCAGAGGCGCTACGCGCAACGTATGTCGCCCCTATAACTGGGGCCAGGGGTTAGGTTGGGAACCTGACCCTATTGCACGGCCCCGCCGTCGGAAGGGGCTAATCTAGGCTGTAGAATTAGCCCCACTGTTTTGGAGAAGTCTGGTCCTTTACGGGGGACTGGCCAGTCGCCGAGGTGCCCTGTTGCTGACAGATCCGGGCACCTCAGTATAGGCGGCCGGTGATACCTGCGGGGTTTTAGTGGGTATTCGGTTTATCCGGGAGGCCCACACACATCCACTGGACCTCACCCTCGGTCCGGTGGCAGTGCGTTAATGCATTTCCTCGCGAGAAAAAAAAAGTGTGAAGTGAAGTTTAGTTACTGAAGTAAGAAATAGAGGGAATTGTATAAAAAATCATTGTAATTTATCCAAGTAATATCACGAAGTATCCTTGGAGCGTACTATTTTCAGGTTCCAGCAAATGGCGCTATCAATCTCGACGGGTAGGCACAGAACAGACCCTCAGAATTGATATCCTATTTCATTGTCCGTTACATGAGATTGGACAACATTTGTAGTAGTTGAAAGGTCCGCTTTGTGATCTAGGATGGTTATGGCGTCCTTGTCCTAATACATTCGAGTTTTTGAACATAATCAAAACTATTGCTGAATTGCAGCTGGATCGGGTGGGCACGGTCTAATTACCTCTTGCTTACACGAGTATCGTTAAATGCGGTGTGAGTTTCTCTGGTAAGGGAGGAATTCCTCTGATGTACCTACTCGAGAGCCTTAAAGTGTCTCGTTTAAGGGGGTGTGTTTCCTAGACAAAAACGACCCGTTTTTATAGGAACTTGGAATAAGTGCTGCATGCATAGCGCGCACACAGCTAGACGCATGTTTGTGCGCGTTGGAACTCGGTTATTACTAAAAGTAAAGGAGGGCAAGACTATAGTCTATGTGGATGATGGCATTGATAGTGACTAAAACCTTATCTCCCGACTGCTTCTCTGCCCTATTCTTGAAATAAAACTTCTTTATGCGCGCTTGACATGGGGAGTAAGCTAATGAATTTGTGACGAGATCGTTACGAAAACTGTGATCGGGTGAGGCAAACGGAAATTGAGAAGATATAAATTAATAAAGACAGAAAGTTAGAGAATTACCTACGTTTCTTTTATTACTGTAGAAGCTAGAAAGAGCTGTGCGCGCGCACATTTTTTTTTCTCTCCCTCCTTCACGGAGGGCCCTTAGCCAGTTATGTTTTGTATGATGTTTTACTTCACTCGCGTGGTCTAAAGCACACATATTTTTATAAAATACTTTAATAATTATTATCACTACCTTCCATCAACCGTCACGAGCGCTAGCGTGGGTCAAATCAATAGGCCGCTCGCGTGCTGGCCGCCATTATATATAATTTATACATCCGAGATGTCGGAGTGATTTCCACGAGGAAACTCAGCGGGAAAATAGGAAAACTCGGCCATTTTCTTTAATTATTATAATATATTTTGGGGTTGGTGGTTTTGGGTGGGTAAATGTGTTAGTTGGGCACGTGGGTAGTTGGGCACGTAATAACCATGTGCGTGGCTTTTGGGGAATAATATAGTAGTCTAATCAGGCACTTCTCTACGAGGTAGTGCCAAGTTACATGCATGCATGTAGCTGATGAGAGCTGGCACGATTGGGAAGGCCTCTCGCTTACACAAAACTGGCGTAAGTGACGGCTGTCGAGTTTCGTGCGGTGTAAATAGACGGCCCATGGAGGGAGGTGAAGTTAGGAGGGCAAAGCATCAGTATAACCTCTATGCGGATGTCTATCGTCGTCGATGGTCATGGAAATGGCTCCAATTGCTCGTTGGCCACCTTATAGGTAGGTACTATAAACAAAGGCAAGTTATGTTAGCGTTATTTATGTTAGTGACCAAACAGTGTTGACTTTCATGTCGCTTCCTTCCTTATAAAGTATTCTTATTAATAAATAAATATATAAATAACTTTGTTGTTGTAGTCCGTGCAAAGTCTGTCTCAAGAGAATTATTCTTTTGAAACATGAAAAGTATTTTTGTTATTCCAGAAAGTAATATATTATATTATTTCATGGATAATATTGATGGGATTAATCAGTACTAGGAATACTGAATATAAAAAAATTGTAAGTAAATGTTGTTTTTAAATCTTTGTCCCTTCAGAAATGAAAGTATCATTCACAGCTTTTAACTGAGATTTAAAAATAAAGTTAGAGCCAACAATTAAAACATATTAATATACTCGTACTGTAAACGGGACTTAATCGCGTTATAAAATCGAAGTATTTACCTCTACTCTCGACGTTTCGGCCGTAATGCAACGGCAGTGGTCACAAGTAGACTGATCCTCCACGGTGTTACCGTCACTTAGCCGCGAGTTCTTCGAATAATGCGATTAACCCGTTTAAAGTATATAAATATGAACAGTATTTACAGTATATAGTGGCGTGCTATGGGAGAGGCCTATGTCCAACAGTGGACTGCAATAGGCTGATGATGATGATGATGATGATGAATATGAAAACAAATCGTGAAAGCTTAAATCAACTAAAACATAATTAGCATAGACGAAAATTTATGTTTAAAATGTTACAATAATAATAAAATATTTCACTCCCGACAGAATTTCGGCTACAGCAGCCATCTTTATAAGGAATGCATCTGCAGGGCAAGTTATGTGAGCAGATATACATAGACTGTATACCCCCTCGTTCGCAGTCCGACAAGACCGGAGAGGAATCTACCGTAGGACCTTAGTTTTCGAATCACAGGGATTTAACACCACCAACTTAATGACGTGGGACTATTATTAACTTAACCGGCACTTAGACGCAAAACCACACTGCCTGCGGCTGAACGTAACAGTACAGCCAAGAAAAAGAGCGAGTCGTAAAAAAATAAAACATTTAAAAAAAGAATACGCTATGCATAAATTCCTAGAAAATTCCTACAACAGTACAGCCAAGAAAAAGAGCGAGTCATAAGAAAAAAAATAAAACATTTAAAAAAAGAATACGCTATGCACAAATTCCTAGAACATCTGATTGGTTTTCTAATAGCCAGAGCAATCGGCGGTCGGCTTTATGACAGAGTAAACACAAAAATCACTCTTTTTACTGTCCGGAACAACATTATTAGATCGTAAAGGCGGCGCCACGTGATATGTTTACACACGTGCTCGTGGATCCGTAGTTTCGGTAACGGTATAGGATGGTGTTTGGGAAGATTAGTCTTGGATATTGATTACAAGTATTACACGGTTGTCAGTGGAATAAGATACTTTTAGGCTGATCGCACATTGTAGTCACGACTGTCTTAAGACAGACTATCGCTTTACAAAATATATGAAAATGCGCAGACTTGAAACAAAACATCTCATAGACAAAACTGTTTCGTTCGAGGTGTGCGTCGCGTCATAGACAAAACGGTCTCATTTTGGTTTCAAGACAGACTTGTTTAAGTGAGACAAGTCTGTCTTAAAACAGTCGTGACTACAATGTGCGGTCAGCCTTACCGGACGGAGTTTAAAAAAGAGAGCTATGAATAGATTTATGTAGTAACAAGCTGTGCCCCGCGGTTTCAACCGCGAAATCCATATAAACCTCAACACCCTATTTCACCACCTTAGGGGTTGAATTTCTATAAATCCTTTCTTAGCGGATGCCTACGTAACATCTACCTGGATGCCAAATTTCAGCTTGATCCGTCCAATAGTTTGTGCTGTGCGTTGATAGATGTCTATGTCACGTTTGAGTTTTATATATATAGATCTGTGATTCGTTTGTGGCTTTCTGAGCCTAATTGAAATTGTAAAAAGGTATCATTCAATTTGTACCGCTAGTGTCGCTTCGTCCTTTCTCTTTCCTTTGACGCTATCGCCGCTAACGTACAACATATTCTTGTATGTAGGTACTACAACTAGCGGACGCCCGCAACTTCATTTACGTGAATCCTTTTTTCCTTTCGCAGTCGGTTCAAAAGCAGCCTGTAGCCTTCCTCGTTAAAAGGACTAACTAATAGTTAACTACTTACTAATAAAGATTTTTTCAAATCGGACCTGTAGCTCCAGAGATTCGCGCGTTTAAACAAACAAACAAATTCTTCAGCTTTATATTATTAGTGTAGATAAACGTTGAAATACTTCTATCGGTATCTTTCATTTACAACAGCATGTACAAATATTCAACGGGTTAAATTATTCACCATTTTTCACCATTTTGCGTAATGTCCATAGAAAGTGCGTATTACCTTCAATAAGTCGGCTCTTAAAGATAAATCTGAACATTTCTGTAGAAGATCAATAAATCATAAGTAGGTACCCGATGATGTGATGTGGATTAACATAATATAGGATAGTTTTTATTTATGTAATAATATATATATTAAAAAAATGTTTCTATTGGATGCCATGGGATGATTTTCTATTTTCCACGGGATCAAAATTTACGCGGGTGAAACCGCGGGGCACAGTTATTATTAATAACTTTGAGATATGTAGAAACATGTTTTCATACGACGACGATTTCTCTTTTTATTACTTGAATGCTAGAGGAATAAACGAAGCGAAGGGTAAAAATAATACAAGACTCGCGATTTAGCTGTTCGTGTCGACACGGAATCAGGTTTATCGATTCATAGAAGTCTAAAATATGTAGACACGTATAAAACACATGTTTACTCTAGTCCAAATATGTAACCAATACAATAGTATCGTACTTTCAACAAGAGTACGGTCCAACTTAAACAGGTGAAGCGACGAAGCATGGAGGAAGCGTTACTCTATAGCATTTATGCGGGTGTCTATGGACGTTTGTAGTAGTGAAAATGGCTCCGCCTCCTCGTTTGCCCCTCTGTATTGTAAAAAAAATAGTATAGGATTCCAACCACTAACGTCATCATGAGATTTGTATATGTAGATGACGTACGGTACTTGTTATTTTGATTAACCGAAATAAATAAAACATTGATTAATTATTATTTAAACAATTCAACTAAAATGTACTTCATCTGAACATGCAGTTCATTACTTAGATAAATATCAAATTCTAATTCACTTTTCGTTGCAGTTTTATAATTGTATTTTCTCCGCTATGCTTCTATAAATTCTATATTATGTTTATTTAGTTGTTGAGTGATTTATAATTTAAAAATAACATCACATTCGGCACTAACTTTCAAATAATGTTTAGATTTGGCTCATACTGGTATAGATATTCATTGTATTTTCTTTATACTTCATTTTCTTTGTGATTTTGTCTTGTGTGATATTTGACTATTATATTATAGTCAATATTGAACTAGTCATCTAACTAGTCGTTTATGGACTACTGACGCCTATAGACATAATCTAAGAGCTTCTAGAAACTTACTAACGGTCCAAACGCGTCAACACACAACATAGCTGCCACTATACAGTATATATAGGGTGAATGTACTTCCCATGTGCCAGTCCAATGCGACTAATTACTATTTCCCGAATATTGCTAAATTTTGATCATTCATGGTCCTTATCAGTACAATAATGTAGATGTTTGTTGGCATCGAAAGTCATTAGAAGGACGCGACTAATCGAAACATATCAGTACTAAAAACCGCAGTCTACGCTGTAGGAATAACTGTGGAATAATTACTATGTGAAGTCACATTCGATTAGTTGACATACTCATTTGCATCAAGATTCAAGAGAAAACATATTGTATTGTCATGAGAAATAATTTAATAGTCAAGCCCATAAATATCTGCATATTAAACTTACGTGTTACTTTCCTCACGTTATCTATTGTAGCAGCCATCTACATAAATTTATCAATAGTGACAGCGGTTCTCCAATTTTGCAAATCTCGCATGTGCAAAGTGCTTGCACACGTATCGTCACTGCTGGACCTTTCCCAAAGTGAGATGAAACCAGTCCATAAATCTGTCACCCATAATTGTCACTCCTAAACCTTCTCCGAAGTAAACTGTAATTGCATTCATAAATCTCTCACATACAACACTTGTAACACAATTTATCTTGCCACATTTCTAAAATTCCGCATGAAAAGCGATAACTCATAGCTGTATTACCAATTGCCTGATTCGTCAGCATACTACCTCTTACAAAATAGCTCGTGTAATTGATATTATTAGTTCCCTCGCTATTTGTACGACAATTTACAGTTTAATCGCTGGATTTGACATGCGTGCGGACGCCGGGGCTTTAAGTATTCATGAAGGAAACAAAATGTCGGTCACAAGCATAAGTCTATTTTTGGGGGACCGATACTATATTGCTTATAGGTACGTATACGATAGTTTTATCAGAAAATACATTTTTTATGATACTGTGAGCAAACGAGCAGGTGATTAGTGGCTCTCACTCGAAGATGCTGTCAACTTGTTGTGGTGGGAGGGCTTGCGTGCCTCTGTGACCACCAAGGCTATGCCGGACAGGGCTACCCTTACCAGACAGGCTTGGGAGGAGAGGCCAGGGGGCTGGGGGGTTCTCCACTCGATCCTCGTTGTCCGAATAGGACGATTGGGACAAATCGGTGGCGTGCCCGTTTGGATTATTTTGATCAGGGGTCAGGATGGGAACCTGACCTCATTGTACGGTTTCAACAATGTAGTAGGGAGAAGAAGTTTGGCCTTTTCCAAGAGGCGAGTAGATCCGGGGTCCAATTATAGCGGTAAAGGCAGAAGCTTAGTCGATAGGGGCACCGGCTGAGCCCGACACTGTAACCTGTTGAGCCAACCGAGCTCCTGGGTAACGTACGTAAATGTACCAAAAAAAGGTAATTAGTGGACTAGCGCCGAGCGTAGACTGCCTTGTCGGCCTGTAACAGCTCTTACCCACGAACGGCACGTGTCAACGGCAGACGCAACTGTTTAGTGTATTGGTTGTCTATGTTTAGTCATAGACCGTACACTGAATATTCATACCATAGATGATGTCTATGGTAAGGTACAGATGACAAGAGAGAAGGGGATGTTTGACATTACGACCGTGACTTAGTGACAGCTACAAACATGTATCACCGTAGGTAGAGAGCTTGCGGATTACCAGTAAAGATGCACTTGGGCATCAGCTGGTACATCTGATCTGTCAGACTTTTCTACTACCACTTGGCATGTGTTTGTAATAGTAACTTCAGCCGTCGACAAGTGTCAGCGGCAGCCGTCGCCACGTCGACTGCAGCCGTCGCCGCGTCAACGTCGTCGGCCTATAGAAATAGAAACCAAGCATTTCAGCTTCAAAGATCAGTGTTACCGAATGTGTACCATTCGTCTAAATTTAAAAAATCATTAAGCAACTTATATGTTCCAAACTCACAAACCACTGAAAATAAACGAATCATCTGCCTTTAATTGATCTCTCAATTCGGTCGAGTATTCGGTCGACCGGCTGGATTATCGATTGGTAGGCAGCTCGAAAGCCTAATTGGCGGAATAGCTAATCAACTGATAACTGTACTGTACCTATTAACCACAAAATAGCTAATCAACTGATAACTGTACTGTACCTATTAACCACAAAATAGCTAATCAACTGATAACCGTACTGTACCTATTAACCACCAGTTAACTCGATATTTGGTGAACCATTAACTAATCAAAATTAGTCCTCGCCCGTGTATAGTTCAACTGTATATTTGATAAGTGGAGTGTTTTACGCTAAACTGCCCTAAAATAGTGAGTACGGTGGGTAAATTTGCAGGCTATGTAAATAGCATAACAGTAAGGGTGACATCACACAAGAGACTTAGACGCGGCGATCGGCGACTTTGCGACGCAGTATCCCGATCTCGCGACTGCATTTAGACGTTAATTGACACACATTAGCGACTAAATCACCGCGTCTGGCGTCTTGAAGTGTGCGCTCCCCGCGTCTATTCAATGCATTCAGCTTCTACAAAACGTCTAAACCGCCGGTCACCGCGTCTAAAAGTATCGTGTGGGCTGTGGCCCTAACGTGAAAAGCGTAAAATCCCACTGCTAAAAATGTGTTGTAATGTTTTTTTTTCCATAGTATAAGAAGCAAACGAACAGTTGGAGCCACTTTCTCGACTACTGACGTCCATAGATAGGAGTCCGTTTAGGGGTTACACGTACACTGCCTTCCTTTCTTCCTCTATGAGCCACCGGCTACTTACAAACTACACGAAACGCGACAGCACAGCTGTCACAAAATGCCAGTATGCGATGTGTAAGTAGCCCATGGAGGGGGGAGGAGGAAAGAGGGCAACACATGTCTATAATCTATATAACCTCTATGCGGATGGCTGTGAGCGTCGGTGATCATGAAAATGACTACGACTGGTCCTTTGCCCCCCTGTTCCATCGCGCGTCTTAAATCGTCTCGCCAGAAGCAGGTCACCTCGAAAAATTAGAAGTTTCTCGTAAAAAATATCTGCCTGTAATCCAATATCGAAAGATATGTTATAGACAGATAATATCACAAGTAAGTTCTATAATATTTTTTTATCACTAGAAAATATATATTAGATAAAAATATCTATTCGATTATCTTTTGATATTGGGGTTATAGACATAATATAATATCACTAGAAACTTCTCTAGAATATTTTATCAATAGAAGATGTTATATTATAACTAGCTGCGCCCCGCGGTTTCACCCACGTAACTTTCGATTCCGTGGTAATATCGGGATGAAAAATAGATGTTGGCCGATTCTCAGACCTACTCAATATGCTCACAAAATTTCATGAGAATCGGTCAAGCCGTTTCGGAGGAGTATGGCAACGAAAACTGCGACACGAGAATTTTATATATTAGATATATTAGAATAGCAGGTACCTGCGACTTCGTTCGCGTAGCGTAGTAATATCATAATCTAAGTGATTTGTTACTGTTTGCTTGCAGTGTGCCGGAATTCCGTTTTCCCATAGGAATGAGCGATTTTACCGCAGTAATAAATGTTTTCGATGTTGACCAGGCTTAGTATCTATACACCACAAAAAGTTTCATTGGATTCCATCCAGTAGTTTCGGATATAAGCCCGGACAAACAGATAAACGGACAAACAGACAGACAAAACCATAAAAAAACATTGAAAAGTGTTCTAATACTATTTTAACTTCGCCCCCAATTAGTTTTTCGTAAATACCTAATATTCAATGTACAGACTACAGACACATGGATTTTACTGTTTCATTATAATTATGTATAGATAAAAATATCTATCCCAATATATTTCTATATTGGGTTACAGACAGATATTTTATTCGGTTAGAGGCAGATAATCCTGCAATTAATTCCTCCTGTAACGTGCACCTTTACCCAAAGTACCGTTCTGCTCGGCCGAGCCCGTGATTCACGGTTTATTCAACAAAACTAATTTTAACCGTAACTTCTTCCACTTACGTGATTGCCCTTCGTAATGGGGTGAGTGCGTTTGGCGTTTTTCAATTTGGCAAAATACGTTTAATTAACGAAGTACGTATTTGCGAAACGTAACTTTGAGTGAAAATTTTAACATTTACAAAAGTTTTGGCAGGCTCTCGCACATTTTCGTTTATTTTTCATTTTATATTATTTATTTGGGAAACAAACAACTATCATCAAACTTATCCTAAGTTTAACAGATATGAAAATATACAAAAATCAGTTAAGTTTCCATTAGTAACAAACACATTTAAAAATACTATATGCAAAATGATCAGACTAAGCTTGAAAAACTAATTTTATAGTATGTTATTTATGTATTTCAGCTATATTTATTTATTATTATAATTCTTTACATTTAAAAATGACACGCAAGTTTTTATACGTTCTTTTTATTCTGAGGTGTTAACAATACATTCAAATTAAGTGTAACAATGTTTTTAACATAAGTCTATTATAGAACCCAAAGCTGACAATTTATCTAGTACTAGCTGCGCCCGGCGGTTTCACCCGCGTAAACTTTGAGCCCGCGGAATATAGAAAATCATCATATGTCATCCCATAGGAACATTTTTTCGGGATAAAAACTATCCTATGTGCTAGGTTAATCCAAGTTACCCTCTATGTATGTGCCAAATTTCATGAAAATCGGTTCAGCAGTTTTTGCCTAAAGGAGTAACAAACAAACAATCAAACATACAAACTTTCGCATTTATAATATTGGTAGGATTTACCGTTGGCTCAAGGTACCTATTGGTAGGATATATAGGTATATCTTTTGGTAGGATTTTGATTGCCGAGTTCGTGGGTTGTAAGTTGTTGTGGTGAATCGTGTGTCCTACTAGGGAAGAGACAATAGACAGAATGAGAGGATTTATATGCTTTATATTAACGGGCAATCTAATAATATGATAAGGCGTAAATTGACGGCTGTTCTGCCGCCTTTCGTGTGTACTGTAAGTAGCTGCTGGCCCATGGAGGGAGGGGGAAGGAGGGCAATGCATCTGAGAGAGAATATGAGATGTCTATGGGCGTCCGTGGTCATAAAATTGGCTCTCACCGCTTAAAAACAACGTAAACCGCTCTTATACTATAAAAAATAATCATAATAATAATAACGAGTGAGTTCTATAGGCGTTAATAATCATTTAAAAGAACAGATGTCGCTGAGGCAAGTTGCTTGCCGCCTCTACTATGCACTATAGCTAAGCAATCACTCATACCTATTGATCAAATGTGACCAATTAACGACCGTTCGTCAAACAAACTTCTCTATTTTAGATGCCAATTTTAATAAGCGATGCTCTGCTACGAAAAATACTTGTCGCTGTTACAGTAAAGCTGACTAGATAGTTAAGTCTACTGACCAATTGTGACCAATTAAGTCAACTACATTAGGTGCAAGATTTCCTTAAACGGTTATGTCAGGTGACAGTAAAATGATTGGTGTTTTGTAAAACTTATTGACCAATTATTGTGACCAATTTAATCCATAGGTGAAAAATTTTGCTCATGCATTCCGCTATATTTATTGGGATAGGGGGACAAACGAGAAATCGTATCAATTTGGTGAGTAGCGCTCATTAATATACGCATTTAATGGAGAAACGTTGAGCTCCATCACTTATTTCCCTATGGGCCACCGGCTACTTACAAACCTCACGAAACGCGATAGCAAAGCTGTCTACCGCGTCGTACTAAGCGGCTACAATGCATTAACCTGTTACATTCATATTAATCAAGAATCCAATAGTATTATTGAACAGTTCCCGAATAACAAGTTTTGTAGAAAACTCGTCAAAGATAGATGGAGATGCGCTCCGAGACGTACCCAAGCGCTCCGGGACGAGCGTAACACATGGCTGGCTGACTTAGCATATTTATTAAACTTGCTCCATTTTGCTGCGGAGTCTTCGGAACTGCATCATCATCATCATCATCACCTTCATCATCTCCATTTTTCGTTACTACGATCAACATCAGTGACGTCAGTGCCTTAAAACGATACACCCGGCTGATTAGTGAGAAGTAGTTGGCAGGTTGCATGCCTGCATGCAGCCGAATTGGGCCGGCACTATCGGGAAGGTACCTGTCGCTAGTGATGCGACTCGAGTCACTCGAGTAAGATTGTTCCCTCACTCAAGTTATACTCGAGTAAAAAAGTCACTCGATTTGTACTCAAGTAAAAAAGTCACTCGAGTGAAAATGTCACTCGAGTGAAAATGTCACTCGAGTGAAAATGTCACTCGAGTAAAACAGGCACTCGAGTAAAAATGTCACTCGAGTAAAAATGTCTCGAGTAAAAATGTCACTCGAGTGACGAGACGAGAGAGAACTCGGTCAACTCGGTGCGCCGAGTTCACTCGGTGACTCGAGTTCACTCGGTAACTCGAGTGCAAGTTCACTCGGTAACTCGAGTGCGAGTTCACTCGAGTAGGATTTTTTTTCGCTCGAGTACGAGTTTGACAAACTCGTACTCGAGTGACTCGAGTCGCATCACTACCTCTCGCTCACATGGCATAAGTCCAGTGGTAGCTATGCTGTCACGTTTTGTGTGGCTTTCGAGTAGCCGAAAGCCCATTGGAGGGGAGTAGAAAATAGAAACGGAGGACAACGCTTTTTCGTAACTATACACGGATGTCCATTAAAATTGCTAGACAAGTCCTGCTCGTTTGAGACCTTACACTTTATTAAAAATCCTAGACCCTCTGTAGGAGCAAAAACAAACGTGAAAGGACGAACATCTCCCTTATTTATAGAAGGGTAACGACCGGGAGGTCAGACGGACCTCCGCCTCTGGGCGGGGGCGGACAATTGTAACTTCCTCCGACTGCGCCTCTGACCGCCTGAATATTTTATTGGAAACTGGCGAGTCGCCGCCGAAACTTACTCGCTTATTTAATATTTTCGAACTATTTCACTGTCCTATTATTTAAATCTATACTAATAATATAAAGCTGAAGAGTTTGTTTGTTTGGTTGTTCTCTGGAACTACTGGTCCGATTTGAAAAATTCTTTCAGTATTAGATAGTTCATTTGGCGAGTAAGGTTATTGACTTCTGGTTATAGACTTATTTTTAACCGACTGCGGTAGAAAAATTGATTCACGTAAACGAAGTCGCGGGCGTCCGCTAGTATATAATAAGATGCATGGATGACTTTCGTATCACGATTGAATCATAAATTGTATGCCTTTGCCTTGTACCAAATTTCAGGTTTCTAGTTACAGTAGTTAAGGCGGTGCATTGATTTTCATTTAAATTTATTTATAAACATAGCTAGGTAACATTAAAGGTGGAACATTTGTTCCAGGTAATGACTAGGTACTACTGGTACAAAACAAAGGAAGTAATTCTATGTTTGGCCGTTCGCGGCATACAAATATACACAATTAGATTTTAAATATACAATATTAAATTTTGTATTAATAAAACATAAATTAAATATTATAATAATTAAGACAACAAATAGAAAAATGCGCGAAAATAATCATTTTGTAAATCTCGAGCATCAGGTAGATGTGCAGAAAATTGTTGAAGAGAAATTAATCAAAAAGCAAATTGTCCACAATCAACGTTAATTGAACTATTTATTCTTGGAGAAATTATTCTAATTGTATAAGTTTCACTTTTAGATAATTTAATAATTGATTGCACTTATGTAGTAGTTGACAAAACTAAACATTTCAAACGGATTCGTAAGTTTCGAAATTGCTGTATACGGGAGAATATTTAGAAAATAATATTTTTCATTCGTTTCGAAACTATTGAATACTCTCGAAAATTCGGTAAATATTAATACCTGTTAATACACGTATACATTAAAAATACACCACCGTCAAAGCCTAATAAAAACAGTTGTGAACTCGGCTCCGTACAAGAGGCTCTTAGGGTTAATTAGCGGACCTGTCATCGCCGGAGTCTGGGGTCAAGGGGGTGATTAGCATCGGGCAAGACCTAGTGTTTTTTGTCCGAGAGGGGCATAAGTAAGTTCTAATTAACGAACTTCTGATTTAATTGGGTTTGCTTTGTCATGATGAAAGATTTATTTGTGTAGTCGATTGTTTTTTTAAGGCGATAGGGACTTGTGGTCATGTTCATAACTACCGATGCCCATAGACATCCGCATAGACGTTATACAGATGCGTTGCCCTCCTATATCCAGCTCCATGTCCACCGGATACATACAAACCGCACGAATCGCGACAGCACAGCCGTCTGTCTCTCGACGGTGCAGTGTAATCGAGAGGTAGGTACAGTTACGTTTTGACAAAAATCAAAGTCAAAAACAAAAATAAAAACAATAACAAAACTAGAACCATGAATAAAAACAAAAACAAAACATAATTAGTTCAAAAGCAAAATAAAAACAAAAATAATCTCCGATAAAAAAAAAATTTTACTTTTCGAAATAATCAGCCTGGACGGGTGGTCTGGAACACCCGGTATATACACTTTAGAACCCTGTCACAATAACTTTCTTTGACAAGTCAAAGCAATAATATGGAATTTCGAAAATGTAAATTATGACAAGGTACTAAAGTGTATGTAAAGTGTGAGCAATAATGTGTATACACATTATTGCTCGTGACTACGTCCACTTCGTGCCGGCCATTGGTGCGATACAGCATAGCACGACCAAGAGGAGACAAAAGACAATAAATAGTACCTAATATTATTTATCTTATGAAATAAAAAAGTATGATATTCCAACACAGATATAATATTTGTATAATATACTGGTTGTTTTTTTGCAAAGGATGCAATGAATATGAATTTCCGGTTCTAGGCACGGATACCGTACCGGATATTGGCAATGTTATTTTTAGAATATCTTTTCGTTTTGAACAGAATTCGGGAATTTTAATAATTAAACGTAAAAATACTACGAGAAAGGAGTGAAAATAAAAAAAAATGTTCCTATTATTACTCTCCCTGTAAAAAACAGTATTTATTAAATCATAGCTTCATAGCTAACAATAAAACAGATTCTTAGGTAATTATATACCAGACATTTTAGCCTGTTCATGGGAGCGAAATAATGTCCTAACCTGAATTCTTTATACCCCACAACCCTTCAAAGTATTAGTAGAAAGAGGAGAAAGGAGGGCAGCGCATCTGTATAACCTCTATGCGGATGTTTGTGGGCGTCGGTAGTCATGAACATGGCTCCAGCTGCTCGTTTGCCCTCCTATATCGTAAAAAAAAAAACTCAAACGTCAAACAGAATAAATCAATTTTGGGGCCACGCGCACCATTTAGATATAAGCTCGATAAGATAGGGTTGACAGTCGCGAGATAATCTGACCTACATATAATATATAATACCATTGATCGAAGTGCATTGAGTTTATGAATAGACATTCATAACGCCACCGATAAAGACGTCGAATAGCTTTGAGGTCACAAGAAAATACAAATAATATTTATGTTATAGTAAATCTTGTAGTAGAACAATTGTTCTATTATAAGTTGTACTATGACAGTTACTATTACTTTTTAATTTTTTTTATAGTATGAGTAGAGTCGAGCGATTTTAATTACTACAGGCGCATATACACATCCGCATAGAGGTTATACTGTTTTTGTGCCCTCCTTCTCCCTCCTCTTCAATGATCTAGAGTAACATGGGACGGGATGATAACAATATCAAATCAAATGTTCTTTTTGCCCCATATAAAACAGGCCAAGTGCGAATCGAACTCGCGCATGCAGGGTTACGTACAATTAGGTATCTATAACAATAACTTTGTTTTTCATAGAGCTCGTATGAACGACAAAGTTGTAATTGTGTTTTTTGAAAATGGATTGTTTCTTAAAAACTAATAATGATATCTCACTAAAACCAATTTTAGCATATTATATTTTTTTTAGATTTCTCACTCTCTTATTTCAAAAGTTAGAGGGAGGAGATTAAAAAAAATTGATTCAGTTTCATGTATTTCCTCCCTTTATTTTTTTATTTTTATTCAAAATTCACATTAAAAAAAAATCATTCACGGAATACATCAACCTACAAAGTTTCAACTACGAAGGTCTAATAGTTTCGGACAGTTTCGGCTGTGACATACGGACGGACGGACAGACAGACGGACAGACATTACGAAACTATAAGGGTTCCGTTTTTTCCCATTTGGCTACGGAACCCTAAAAATTGGACATGGAAAAATCCAAATAACATGACTCTGAAGCACGACAAATCATGCGTGATCCTGTACCCAACAAGTCTGATAAAGTCTTTGAGAGTAGAGTAGTGTAGAGAGAAAAGTAGATCGTTGATACTGATGACGAATGAACGAAAATCAAAACGTGGAGGCCTCCACACGTTTTGAGTTAGGGTAGCCACAATTGATGGGCTCGCGCTGATACCGGTGAAGATTTATAGACACCCGCTGCTATCGGCGAGCAACGCCCTCGTTCTTTTGAGAACGTGTCAGACTGCGATGGTGTTATATGGTGTCAATAGCATTTCCAAATTGAAAGTTACAATTGTAAAGAGTTTAAGTAACGTTGACACTATGAAATGTTGTACAAAGTAATCGATTGATCCGATTTGAATTGTCCATTGATTTTCGGTGGTTACATGTTCTGTAGTAATATACATGGTTGATAAAAGCGAGAGGTATTAAATGAAACCATGTATACAACAAAAATAAGATTAATCGAACCAATAGTTTAGCCACAGATTTTCTTACACGCTGTACGCCAGTTGATATCGAGAAAGGGCCGTCCGGGGTCATTCACTCCGTACGAGGTCGCTGTTCGCTATACGCGTCGGTACAAAGCGTGATTACATTTTTTCGCTATTTAACTTGTTTGAAAAAACTATTTTCTTATATTTGTCGTAAGCTTTTTTAAATAGTTTCGGATTAACTGTAGGCACCTATAGTAGAAGTGGTTTAATTTAATGCCCCTCGCTTTTATCAACCTTGTATATATTTAGTAATTTAGTGACAGATAATGTGTTGCTGCATTATATGGGGTCCATATGTCCAGTGTCCTCGCCTCATGACGATGGTTATGATACCGCGGGGATCGGTCACTCGCTCGTGTGATACCTTAAAGTTATTACTATGCTGTCGCGTTTCGTGCAGCTTGTGAGTTTTTGGCCTATTGCAGGGGAGAAGAAAAGGAGAGCAACACGTCTAAAGCTGCGTATCGACAATGCGCTCACCCGCTCCAAGAGTGCGTTACGCCGAACGCGCTCCAAATATTCGATTTGTATCAACTAAGCGCGCATGGCGCGCGTGGCAACTGTTCCAGTGTTCAGTTCGTTAATTTACGGCACCTTTGATTATCCATAATAGGATCGCAACAAACACAAAAAAATACAAAACATCCGTCTCAATTGGCGCGCGCGCCACGATTGATGCGTGGTAAAAAACCGACACCCGACGGAACGGACCGCTCCGCGTTCGGGCGCTCCAACGAACACAATGGCGCGCGTTCCAAAATGGTAACTATTTCGCGCTCTTGGAGCGCGCGCCAATGTTCGCTCTCTTGGAGCGCATAGTGGATACGCAGCTTTAAATACGCGGGTGTCAATGCGCTATGGTATTGATCAAAAATCTCTGACTGCTTGTTTGCCGCATTAGACTATAAACATGTAGATTATAATAAAACATGCCCATCACCTCGCTGTGCCATGTGCAACTAGCTGATTCCCTTGGTATTTCCGATCCGATACGACGGCCGCAGCACACTTATCAACTCGGAAAGGGATCGTATGCTCCTCGCCTAGAAAAGCGAAGACGACACGATTACATAACGTTTGCCATTAGTGTGCATTGCGGTTGCGGTTACGGTCCCTTTCCCAGTTGATAAGTGTGCGGCGACTATTAGGGTTCTACAAGAAAAGAGCATAGGTACCTGTTTATTAAAGGCTGGCATCGCGTCTGCAAGACTAGCAGTGCGGATGTATATGTGCGGCGGTAGTGACCACCTGCTACCTGTTCGTTTGCAGAGAGCAAATTATATAAAAACAATAATATTACAGTTTTCTTTTGGTAACACAAAACTGACAAACATTTACTCTAAACTAACGAAGTATTTTGCTGACCCTTGATCTCAAAAATAAATATATAGAATGATGGAAATGGGACACAAAGTCCCAAATTGCGACAGATGCACGCTCGGCGTTTTTTTATTCAGCCGTGACCCGTGATTTAGTAATAGATAGGGGCCTCTACAAAACTTTACGACCTCGGCTTCGGCTGTATATTGCGGGTCTGGGATAGGTAGTGATAAAGGTGAAAGTTCGGCAAGCACAACATCATAAAGTCATATGTGCTGTGATACTAGTAAAAAGATTTGACTTTACTTATTTCTTTTTTTTTTATTCCAGGTACGCATCTGCCGATCTGTTCAAAAGGTAGTGTATGCAGAAAAACTGTAGGAAATGTTTATGTAGACCATGTACATCATGCTGGCTCCATAAGCTTGCTTTACTTAAGACTGAAACTAAACAATATTTATGTCTTAACTTTAGGTACGTGAATGTCACTACCTTAACGGTTTCCATGAACATATTAAACTACACATGCACGTATATTTTTATGCAGGTTATTTAGTTTCATAACAAAAGAACAAGACTTCTGAAATGTTGGACTTGTTAAATAAGTAAATTAACGATAAAACCGTTTAAGTTAGTTTCACTGTAATAACAATTACATTATACAACTTAGGTAACGCAAAGTACACAGTTAGTTTAATGTACTGTACGATGTCTTACAATTATTATTAATGTCTCCACAGTACATTAACAGCTTAAATAGTAATTTAAAATTAATTTATTAAGTTATCTCGTAAGATCTGACTTAAGCTGAGGTCCTACCATTTTGTAGAAGACGCTGTTGCCGACTATTGTCTTGTTATTAGTTATTGTTAGTTTTATTTTAGTTTTAATAATTTGGTTATTGTTGTTGCGTGTTATTTCTTAACTTATTTTTGTATGTTCAATAGTGGCTCAGTGTGTTTTAACAAATAAAGATATTATTATTATTATTACCTCAAAAGTTGCAGATGAAATTGTGTTGTTAAAGATGCTGAGAGCTTGCTGGTGCTTTAAAATTAACCCTCGTTAAGCATAAAGTTTGGATGTGCAAACGAGCAATTGGGCCACCTGATGTAAAATAATCACCAACGCCCACAGACATCCGTAACATCAGAGGTCTAACAGATGCGATGCCGACCATTGATCGAAGAATTAAATACAAAAATAAAAATAAAACTTATTTCATTATGTTGAGAGATATGGCACGATTTTTTATGTAGTACCATGGTTTCATTGCAACAAAATCAGGGCGGAGCAAGGTAGGTCACTATCACAACACCGCAGCACTCTGCTGTTTCGTAAGGTGTGTCCATTTACCGGGCGCCCATAGTTGTAGAGACGGAAATCAGTTAACGTGTTTGCTTTATCTATATTTGGATATTGACACTTTCGCGTTTGTTACACATATTGTAGTTACTTTACGGGTTTTAACACGATAAGATTAAAGGTACTAGCCAAAACATACCTTTGCTCGACGTTTCGATTGGGTTACACCGCCGTGGTCCCGAACCGACGTCGAGCAAAGGTAAATGTTTTGGCTAGTACCTTTAATATCTTATCGTGTTAAAACCCGTAAAGTAATTACACTATACTACTAATATTATAAATGCCAGAGTTTGTATATTTATTTGTTTGTTTGTTGTTTGTTGTTACTCCCTCAACTAAAAACAGCTGGATCGATTTTCACGAAATTTGGCACACACAGAGGGTACCTTGGATTAACGCAAAGGATAGTTTTATTCCGATTTTTTTTTGTTACATTTACCCGCGTAGTTGAAATTTACGCGGGTAAATCTTGGGACGCAGCTAGTATTTGGATATTTATAAGCGTCCGAAATTCTGGCTGCTCGTTTTCCCCAAATCCTATAAAAATTATGCTCCAAGACAAAGCTGGTTACTAGCTAATACTAAAGTGCATAATATGTACAGACCGACATGTAAACACGGTCGGTCGCAGCTATTAGTCGAGTTCTGGAAACATCGGTCGTAATGCACGCTGTTTAATAACAGAACAAACAAACACTGCCTATAAATCTATAATTAGCTATAATAATCAAAACACACTTATGAAATAACTAGCTGTGCCCCGCGGTTTCACCCGCGTTTAATTTCTAAGAAATGTATATAAACTTCAACACCCTATTTCACCACCTTAGGAGTTGAATTGCTGAAAATTCTTTCTCCTACGTCATAACATTTACGTGCATGTGAAATTTCAGCCCGTTCCGTCCAGTGGTTTGGGCTGTGCGTTGATAGATCACTATGTCAGTCAGTCACCTTTGTCTACTTACTACTATATACTATACAGGGTTGATAAGAGCGAGAGGTATTAAATGAAACCACATATACTGTACTAGCTTCCGCCCGCGGCTTCGCCCGCGTGGTTTTCGGACTTCAAAAATGATTCAAGATTTTAACTTATTATGTTATTTTGATATGAAAGCTATATTACTGTAAAGTTTATGAAAATCCGCTTAGTAGTTTTTGTGTGAAAGAGTAACAAACATCCTTACAAACTTTCGCATTTATAATATTAGTAGGAAGTGCCTAAAATTTATTTATTTATTTATTTATTTAGGTTCATCTACAATTGAATACATGTAACACAATTTAAGAAAATACATACACAAAAAAAACCAACATGTAACAATTACTTACAGATAAACTCAGCTTGCAATACATTATAGTGATAGAAAAAGTAACTTAAGGCAAATATAATATATAAAATTAAATTGAATTAAAAACTAAAAAGCAAAGAAACAATTAAATTGTTCAAAAAAATGTGCATGAAATTTAAAATCAGGAAAATTATAATAATAATTATGAATGGTCAAGTGAATACAAAAAAAAATAAATATATATAATTTACAGAACTAGCTATTACAATAATAATTGTATTTACAAGAACAACAACAAATTATGAATTAATTATGAGATGTACGTAGTGACAACAGGGTTCAAGTACAATGTTATAAATTTTTTAACAAGTTCTTATAGAAAGATGAAGGAGT
>LUGF01020334.1:110958-127521 GCA_001625245.1 Calycopis cecrops
CACGCTCATAGAAGTCCAACCAGAACTTTTACAGATTTCTCTTTCCTGCATTCACAAATCATGAACCGCGAAAATAACCATCGTATCAAAAATAGAGATAGCATTTTCACCTGATATTGAAAGTACCACTTGCCATACTGGCGTAAAAGCCGTTGCTAAGTAAATACTTTTTACTCCAATCGACTCCACGACATTGCGACTTCGTCCTCACGTAAATAACTTGTAATGTGAAGTTAAATACAAAATGATTAGTGAAAGGCGGCCGTGACCTGGTGGGTGGTGATCGATTCTGTACCTGCCGTGTCGGGCAACTTGGGGCAACTCGGCGGCTGATAATTATTTTTGTTTCGCTCGCTTCTCATAGGCCTCAATTAGCGTAATTGACGTTTTCTATTTCAATTCAACGCCGCTAATTTTGTTAATTTCGAGGTGTATTTCGTGATATCTTTAATTTCTGATATTTTTTTGTAGTCGGTCGCCAGCGAAACATCGCTTCAATTTATCTGATTAATTTTAAAACTCTTCGAAAGAGAAATTAAAATTTTAATTTCAAATAGTACTTATCTGCGTCGAGTGTGATTTTGTGACGTCGCCGCTGACTTCTACCCACTAAATGTATATAAAATATTGAACGGCTCACATGAAACTAACTTAGATGATAAATAAATTACAGTAAGGAACTTGTCTCCACTCAGTCTAGAGCAAACAGCTCTATCGAGACTGCTAGTTTTTTACAGAATGAATAGAGAGAGAGAATTTTTACAGAATATATTAATGGACATAAAACTTGTTCCTCGATAACAATTTTCTATGAATACAGTTTTTTTAAATTATTTCCTGCTTTTTTTTCGGTATAGGGGGTGCAAACGAGCAGTGATAAACAGACGCGTTGACCTCCTTCCTGCTCCCACCTCCATGGGCCTCCGACTACTCATACACCGTACGAAACGCACAGCACAGCTGTCACTTCACGCCGGTGTAAGCAAGAGGCACCTCCCCGGTCGTGCCGGACCAATTCGGCTGCATGCAAACATGCAGTGTGGCGCTACCTCTTACTAAAACTTCCGGATGTGTTATTTGTTGTAATTGAATCTAACTATAGCGGGTTACAAATTAGGTGATCTGTACGGCACTATAACTGAAGTCTTCTCAAGGAATCTATTTACGGTGTGCGAAATGAAATTATTAGATTTTTTTTTGTTTTGTGTTCAATGAATTCTGTTGCGTTTTATTTTTCCACAAAATTTCGTCTATTTAATTTTTTTTACTTTCTAATAATTATTAGATATTAAATAGAACTGTATAGACTAGGTTCTATCTAATCCGAATAGGTTACTCTGAGTTCTATTACTATAATTGTAATAGCCACCAGGGTTTGATTAAATCTAGTTGTAGCCCGCATGGTATCGACTAGACCGGGTATTAGTCGCTAAGGTTTGGCTGGATCTAGTTAACCGGACATATACCGGCTAGACGTAGTATTACCCGAAAACAATCGGCTAATTCTAGATTTAGCCAAGAGAGAGTGGCTACACCTAGTTCTAACCGGCTAAAACTAGGTGTAGCCGCACTTTATAATACAGCCGTAACATATATACCATACCATTTGTTATTTTTATTCAAGGAATGTTCATTTCAAATTGCTTGAAGCTGCTGGTTTATTAAAATTTGTAATAATAGATAGCACTAATAGATAGCACTATATTCTATGAATACTATTCCCTAGTTTACACTTAGGTCTTGAAATTTTACATAATTATACAATTTGTATTTGTTAGATGGAACAACGGGGAACCCACAAACCGACCTGACTCACGGCTCCCATCGACCCGACATAATTGCGTAAATTAATACTTAGCAAGGTTCAGACCTAAACTCGTACAATTTGGGCCTAAGCAATTATTTACGTCAGTACCCAAACAACGACGCAAATCCAATCAACTCCCGTTTTGTCCCCCGGCCTGTGTAAACAGCAGGTGCTACGGGGAGGGGTGGAGAGGGGGGTAGTTTTGAATAGTGATTAGTGAAGTTATCAGACCCTATTAACTCTTACATCATCACTTTGTGGCAATAATAATAACATTTGATTGGAAAATATAAAACCTATTTGAAATACATTTTAATATACCCCAGAGTCACTTACACGAAAATTAAGAAAAAATAAAAATGGTTCATTGAGGTTGAAGAAAGGAGGGCAGCGCATCTGTGTAGCCTCTATACAACGCCTTCTCCTCCTCCTCTTTAGGCTACTGGCTACTTACACACCGCACGAAACGCGACAGAACAGCTGTCACTTTACGCCAGTCTCGTGTAAGCGAGAGGTACCTTCCCGGTCTTGCCGATCCGATTCGGCTAGACGCAAGCATGCAGTGTGGCACTTTTTCTAACTAAAACTAAATAATTATTTATTTTTCACTCAGACGATACAATGCATATATAAGGATATGTATTTGTATTACGTCTGCATACCCAATTATCACGATGTACCCTACCCAGAAGCACCCTTAAAGTGTAATATAGTGTCAACAAGGTGCTCCTTTATGGCTTCCGTTTTAATTTTTGAGGTACGGACCCCCAACAAAAGCGCTCACGGGTCCATTTTCCGGATAACTGACTCTTTGTTGATTTTCTTTTGTCCGTGGGAGCCCGTATACGGATGGAAAAGTGAACCGTGTTAATCGAAGCGATTATTTAAACGTAGTATAAAAATGTAGTGAGTCAAATGAAATATACAGTGAGAGGTGGATTGGCTCTCGTGTATCGTGTGGCTTGTGAAGGGCAGGGGCAAAGGAGGACAACGCAACATCAAACGTGCGGATTTTAATGTGCGTGGTAGTCACCAAAAAAAGTATGGTCATTTGTCCCATTGTGCTAAAAAATCCCCTTCATCTAAATTGAGCAAACAATTATTAAAGATTAGACGACCAGGCTGGCGCAGTGGTACAGGGCTCGGATAAGCGGAGTATGTTGCGCCGGGCATCACGGGTTCAAATCCGGACTTGGTCATGAATGTTTATCTATGTATTCTATGTAATAAAAATCTTAAATATATAAAATTTCTTAAATTTATAAAACATATTAAATATATTCCATTGTCTAGTACCCGTAACACAAGTCCTTACAGTACTTAGCAGGGGGCTAGGCTAACGTGGTGTGTAAAGTCCACAGATGTTTATCTAAAAAAAAGATATTGCAGTTCCAACGAGCTAGTTAAAAAAAGTAGCAGATTGCACTATGACCCAAATATTAGATAATAATATACATTAAAAGCCTAAATAGCTACTACACGTTTAACCTTTAATGTTATTAAAATCAAAGACCTTTTGCCCTATTTAAGCCTCCATCAACTTCTCTATCAACTCGTCCTAAAGGCGATTGTCATCGCTTCATTTTTTAATTTTGTTTTTTTTATTTATTTATTTTATTTATTAGGGAAAACAAACAGTCTTAATACATAACAGCTTAAATTAAATTAAATAATGCATACACCAGCTAAGTTTCCACTAAAAATTATTACATTTGTGACTGCAGACAGTAAATGATTTGAAAAAAAAAATGAAAAAAGAAAGGAAAAACTATGTTATACGAAAAAACAAAACATAAACAAAACTAAAACAAAACAATTTTCTTAACATTGCTTTTAAATTCATTGAAAGAATCGTGAAACAAATCAAATCCCTTACAATGTATGTTAAATTGGCGACAAGATCTATCCAAAAAGGAGTTTTCTACATATTTTTTTTTAGCTATAGGCACATACAAAGATAGATGCTTATTGCGGGAGCTTAAACGAGGACAAGAAAAACCAATCTGGTTATGTAAATAGGGAGAATCAATTCTATTCCTTATTAATTTAAATAGATAAATTAAATCTCTTTCAAAACGGCGTTGCATCAAAGATGGTAAAGTGCAGTTCGATGAAGGATACCTTAACTTCACATGTTTCAAAAACTTTGTGAGTACAGACTTGTTAGCGAGAGGTACCTCCTCCTTTCTATCACAATGTCTGTAAAGCAGTGACATGCCAACAATATATTTACCTTTGTGCCCGCGCTGCCATTTTCTCTGCAAAGATCTGCCAAATTCACCATAAAACGGAATACGTTCAAAGAATACGAATTAATATAGCGTTCACCGGCGACTTCACATCAAAGGGATCAGCGGAGTGTTTACCGCGCAAACATCTCGCACTGTTTGATATTCACTCGCAGATACTTATGAGTTCTCGAGAAAATTGAACAAACATACACGTTAGACGTACTCAAGTATCAAGTGAATTATTGGATTACGCGATTCCCGTTCTGAAATGGTTCATTCTTTTGTAATGCGGAAATCTTGGAGGTTTTTTATAGCAGGGAAACGAG
Organism: Calycopis cecrops; assembly: GCA_001625245.1. NCBI lineage: Eukaryota > Metazoa > Arthropoda > Insecta > Lepidoptera > Lycaenidae > Calycopis > Calycopis cecrops. Next base: position 115,323 of record LUGF01020334.1, read on the forward strand.
CAGTAGAAATACGCGAAATTCCTATACGGCTGTGTGCATCTGAGATCTTTGACAGCGAGACTTTCTTTGAAGCGTGACATGATCCTGTACCTTCAAGGTGGTGTCATGTTAGTTCTCCAGTTATGTCTAATTTGGTTGCAATGCGGCAATATCACTTACTGATTTGGCATTGGGTTAGAAAGATCATCGAAGAGCACGCGAGTAGGTAGTATGACTTTTAAGCATGGTTTTGTTTGTTCATGTTGATAATTTGCTCTTGCTTCTAATTATTATCACTCTATATTGTATACAAAATTCTCGTGTCACAATTTTAGTGACATAGGTACCTACTCCTCCGAAAAGTCTGGATCAAATGTCATGAAATTTTGTGTGCATATCTGCACCAAATCTATTTATCATCTCGATATTTCCACGGGATCGAAACTGAAGCTAGTAAGTATATAAAAAAAAACCGGCCAAGTGTTAGTCGGACTCGCACACCGAGGGTTCCGTAGGAGCGGGAGGTATGAGCAAAAGTAATAGACGTTGAGAAAATTACACTTCCCTTTAGTTGACAAACTTAAATATGCGGGTGCTTGCATACATTTAGTATGAAACGAACTATATACATAAGTTGGTAATGATTTTTCCAGTTATATAAATTTTATTTACCAATTTTTAGATTTATTCCTATATGTATACTGTAAGGTCTTACTTCTTGCCAAATTTCAGAATTCTAGCTCAACGGGAAGTACCCTATAAATTTTCGAAAAATAGCGTTTTCATACAAAATTTGTGCATAAATGGTTATAACTTTTTATTGCGTTAACTTAGAAGTGTCATTTTTCCAAAGCCTCAAGAACTAACTGACCTCCGTATTTGACAAAAATTTCAGCTTAATCCCTGCACGCGTTTTAGAGAAAAAGGTCTTGACAGACGTACAGACAGACGGACAACAAAGCGATCCCATAAGGGTTCCGTTTTTTCTCTTTGAGATACGGAACCCTAAAAACTAATAAATTTCATATAAATCCATTCAGATTTTACCTATAAGAACACTGAACATTTGGATTTACGATATTAGTAAATTGTTTATCTATTTAAAATAAATACTTGTAGTGTACTAATGTTAGGAATTTCTGGTCGTACGGATTTCAGGTTTTATCGCTTAAATAAAGGACGACCCAGAAATCTTATCTCGCTTTAGATCAATGCTCTATATTCTCTCCCCTTCCTTTAAATGAGTCTTACTTAGGCTATTACCATCGTAATCAGATGACTTTATCCTCCTTAAAACTTACCAAAGCAAATTAATCGCTTCATTAATTTTAAAATTAATTACATCTAATTATAAATCTCTTCGCATCGTATAAGAAAAACATAAGTTTTCAAATTCAAATCGTTTATATCCCGCGTCGCGATGATTTACACCAGCCAATTAAATACTCAAGACCCTTAATTAATATTCCTGAGGTAAAACCCATTAAGTTGTTAAACTTTAGATTAAAATCTAACAAGATGACGTACAAAAGGCGCAAGTGTAGCCGCTAACGCGATTCCAGACTTGGGCCGGTGTGAATAGGGTTTGCTTTTACCGGCACCATCCGATCCGATTAAGTTTGATGAAATAGAATTTTCCAGATAGTTCGAGAAGCTATTGGCTCCATATAGATAAATAAGCTGATAAGCCGCTATCCGGATCTCGAGGATATTGTGAAATATGAAACGGACTTAGTTTTAAGCCTCTTACGATTGGCCGTAAGATGAAATATGAAGCGGTTATTAATATGATTTCTATCACTAAATATTTATTTTATTACTTATTTTAATATTATAAACTACTAGTTATAAATTGTTATTAATTTATTGGTGTGGCCGCTCTGCATCTTCTACCGTATTTACATCAGTGTTCCGAGGAGCTGTTCTGTTTAATACCTGCAGCGGAGTTTCACTTTAGAACATCGTGACGGAACTCCAAGTTCACCGCCACCACCTCTATGTCCCAAAGTCTACAACTTTCCTAATTTTTCCCTTTTTTGCATTGTACCATCTCTGTTTAGCCTCTCTTTCACTTTCTCATGATACCAAGTCCGACCGTCCGTCACTAAGTGTCCTTTAGATTTCTTGATGATGTACAGTAATACTACAGTATTACTTTATTATCCGTCTGTTTTTTGAGGAATGGATAAAAAACACAAAAAAGTTATAACATTAATTCTGCTCAATAAAAGCAGTGAAAGTTGTCCAGCAAATACGTTAATACTTGAAGCTATCGACATGTCGAGAGTCTCTGGTATTGTCACGCTCCACGTTATCGTGCTGGCTCTACTTGAACAAACCTTGGATGGGCGCCAGCACAACAGGTTAGAGGCAATAAAGCAAAATACATTTTATAGGTACACAAAAAGCTGTAGTGCATGTGACCGGAGTTTACTCTTTATGATGTGATGTGAGCAAGACGTGTGGTAAGTAGAAATCCATTATGCTCAGGGTTAGTGTATTACACGATTTAACTTAAGTAGGACTAAACTCTATACAGGGTTATTTTTTGGTCACCGGCCAAATTTTCAGGTTCGCTTTAGAATCAATAATACATTCGATTTATGAAATAAGAAATAAAAAAAATAATTAGATACAATTACATTGTACCATGTTGTAAAACATACTTATTGGTGTACCCCATGTGCATCACATTCGCGACTCACGGTAGGTCGACGTCACTGACCTTGAAGTTTTCATGTAAGAACAACAATCGATGTATTTTCAAGGACCATTTCAAATCGATTTTTATTTAACAAATATTACATTAGACAATAAAATTAAAAACACACCCTTGGAATTATGTCTACTTCTTTATTTTAAAATTTGGCCGGTGACCAAAAAATAACTCTGTATAAGACGCTTTTGCTTTTTTTAATAGTATAAGTCGGCAAACGATCAGTCGGAGGCATTCTCATGACTTTTTCATCCATGCGTATATCTATGGGCGTCGTTATGAAACCTCTAGTTAAATACATGCCCTCCTTTCTACTCGCCCCTCCATGAGCTATTTACACACAGCACCGGTATCATATAAACGAGAGGTACCTCTAGGGTCATGTTGGCCAATTCGCCTACATACACAAAGCATGGCATTAAAAAAGGCAGAGTTGCACTAACTGCGTAACTAACACATTTTACTACATACAGTAAAAATGCGGAGTTATTTACGCTACAATATAAGCAAAGAATCTTAAAGAAATGTGTTCTAGTAGTTGAATTTTGGCTCACTTTTCCATCATGCCCTTATGTCGATGTGACGGTAGTTTTAAACTAGTATATATTGTCCTGTGTGGCTAAGGTGTACCACTGGCAACTAACTGACTAGAAATTGAAAAAACACTTTTAAATCGGACCCGCGAGATGAGACCAGGTCTTTTCAATCCGTGATGGAGATGTGCTGAAGATGCTTACAACCAGATACGACACACTACACGTTGGTAATAACTTCACTAAAGCTCAACTAGTTACGCCTAATACGTGGGTTGTTATATTCTAAAGATGTTCAGCTAGATACGCTAATTGCTTGTGTTACAATATTTTACTTACGACTTATAAATGTTACGCAAATTAAGAAACGTAATTATAAAATAATATAAATATTTTATAGTATATTTTTATTTAAATTACTTACATACATTCGTCTAGTTCAATCTATAAAGAATGCGAGCGCAATGTGGCTTACGCTAGTTACGCTGCACGCTGCAATAATTTTGTAGCCCAATTACGCCATTTTATTTTGTAAGAGGTAGTGCCACGCTGCAGTTGTATTGGGCCGGGACGACGAAGGCACCTATCGTACGCGATACCGGCGTAAAGTGCGATGTGCGTTTGGTGGTGTGTAGGTAAGGATCCGATGGCCTGTGGAGCAGGGGGCAGGAAGGAGGGCAGCGCATTCGTATAGCCTCTTTGCGGATGTCTGTGGGCGTCGGTAGTCATGAAAATGCTCCGAAATCTGCATACGTGCAGCACGTGGCACTATCTCTTACTAAGCTTCTCTTGCACTACGATCTGATGAGTTTATTTGTTTGGTTGAACGCGTTTACCTCTGGCACCGCCGCGCTGGCCCGAATTAAAAAAAAATAGTAGTATATAGTCCGTTTATTCACGAAGGCTATATACCATCACGAATACGCAGGATACGCGAGTGAAACCACACGGCGCTGCTTGTGTAATAACGCTTGTAACGTAAATACACGCCAGTTACTCTCCGCAGTCGCTCCGCTCAGTGGAATTATGAAATTGAAAAGATTTCCATGCTTCCACCGTTCCAAATAAAACCCGGTTATTACCGCTAAGCCCGGATGAGCCTAGATCTTAAAATAAAGAGGGGACACAAAGCGGGTGTGCGCAGTATTAAACTCTCTTATAAATGTGATTAACTTATATTTATTAATACTAATAGTAAGAATATTGCTTTTAGTTATGGGCATTGCAACGCTACATGCATGCAGCTGAATTGGGCCGGCACGACCGGAGAGGTACCTCTCGCTAACACGAAACCGGCCCAAGGTGTAAGTGCTGTCACGATTCGTGTAGTATCAAAGTACGATGGTAGAGGACGGAGAGCAATACATCTGTATACCTTCCATGCTGATATTTTTCTGCGCACATTGACAAACCTTTTGAATACATATAAATTGCAAATTTCTGATAAAATATTGATGAATACAAAATTATAAAACATCAATGTAATATTCTAGTAATTTTCAGTCATTATTATGGCCATACTCTTTTAATGGACGACAAGATAGCTACGTATTTCTGAGCGGCTTCTATATGAACCTACTATAACTCATAAACACCTAATAAATAGCGGGTTTCTTGACTCCATAAAAATCCTGGCACATCGCCAGACTCATTTGCCACTCGCTTGATTTTATGGGCACTATTCAGTTAACATCTCATAGATTCTCATCATTATTGCCTTATTCAGAAATCTTAAAGACTTAACGACTATTGATGTGTTTTTAGTATTATTTTTCTTTGAAATATGAAATAATATGGTAAATGACTCACTGACTGACTAACTGATTATGACATACACAAAATTACCGGTCAAATTGAAATGTTGAATATTAGCTTTTATGACATTTTTTATCTATGCTTAGGATGGTAGAAGATGGTAGAAGAATTTTTGAAAGTGTTGGACCTACAAAATTAGAATGGAGTTTGTAAAGTAGTATTATTTTTTGTTGTTATACATAGCTGTTAGTTTTCTAAAGTGTAAAATAAAATAAAATAAAAATGAAATAAATAAATAAAATAATTAGGTGGATGACTGACTGAGCGCAGATAGTTGTGACCATCACATCGTATATGGTAGCCTTGGTTGGATTCACCTTGAACCCAACCCCACCTCACATGGGCTACTGGACCCACGGCGTACCCTAATATTTTAGTCGAAATCCATTGAACCGAAAGAACTCTTTGGAGTCAAGCCACAGTGAACTGTAGCAGAGGAGAAGGCGCGTTCATGGAAGGGACGAGAATGGGCTTCACTTTTCAGTGACGCTAGATAACACCTCAGCGGAGGTCGCTCCGGTCCTCACAGGGGACTGACGCGCCGTGGTAGCGTCGTAACAGCTAACAGACGGTACTGTTATGTCAATGAGATGAATTTAGTGGGTATTCGACACAAACTACGTGCATCTAACACCCCTTTTATAAACGGCAACGATTTCAGCTGAGTTAGGACGCGATGTGGGCGTAAATTGACAGATGTGCTGTCGTATATCATGCAGTGTGTAAGGATGCCGTGGCTCGTGGAGCAGTCCTACATCTACGGGTGTCAGTTGTCGTGAAATATCTCCAACTGGCCCTTTGCAGCCCTACACTGAAAAAAATATTTTACGGAAAAATATCCGCAAGCCACATACAGACAACATATTATATCCGATATACTTATGCAGACGTAACACAAGTAACTGGAGCGTCTGCTCTCTCCAGATGCATCATTTCCCGCGTCTCGAGACCGTTCCGACGGCCCGAGATAGACCGGACTTTGAATACTAATACGTGTTATTTGCGCTTCACTGCGGTCTAGATCGTGAGGCCCATGGAGAGGGGAGAAAACTTGTGGATATACTAGCTGCGCCCCGCGGTTCGACACGCGTAATTTTCTATGTCGTGGAAAATAGAAAAATCATCCCATAGCATCCCATAGGCACTATAAAAACTAACCTATGTGTTAATCCAATTTACTCTCTACATGTGTGCTAAATTTCATGACTATCGGTCCTACAGTTTTTGCGTGAAAGAGTAACAAACAAACATACAAACTTTCGCATTTATAATATTAGTAGGATAACCATGAAAAAGTAGTGCCACGCTGTTTGCATGTAGCCGAATTGGGATGGCACGGTTGGGCAGGTACTTGCTTACATGACAACGACGTATGACAGTTGTGATGTCGCGTTTCGTGTGGTAAGTAAGCGGTGGCCCATAGATATGGGAGGAGGAAAGCAAATCTGAATGACCTCTATGCGGATGATTATGAGCGCCGGTAGTGACAATGGTTCTACCTGCTCGTTTGCCCTCCTTATACTATAAAAAAGGTCCCGGAAAGACCAAAGTATAATAGGGATATGTCCATGTCTAATCCTATCAATATGTAAAAATGTAAAAGTTTGTTTGTTTGTTTGTTACTCCTTCACGCAAAAACTGCTGAACCGACTTTCATGATATTTGGCATACACATAGAGAGTAACTTGGATTAACACATATAACAGTTTTTATCCCGAAAAATGTTCCTATGGGATTCAATGGGATGATTTTCTATTTTCCACGGGATCGACGTTTACGCGGGTGAAACCGCAGGGTGCAGCTAGTTGCTTATACAACTTGAAAAACTTACATTTCCAAGCATATACACTTGTGGTTTGTGAAATGAAATATTATGTTTGTTATGATTTTTTCAGTGATATAAGTAAATGTAATAATTCTACGTCACCAAAAAGAAACTCTTCAGATTTCCTTGACAGATGTACAGACAGACGGATGACAAAGTGTCACCATCCCCTTCTATTGTGTTATCCAACCTAACAAATAGGTAAATTTGTTAAACATCGGCGTATGAAAATTAGAATGAAGACGCCAAAGATGAATATTTGATATTAAAATATTGTAATCTGCATCTTATCAGAACTTCGTCCGCAGCTTTAAACTTTAAACCTCATTCCAAAGTTTTAATGCTGTATTCATATAACTGCTCGTAAATGTGCTCTTCTTATTCAATATCATCAGTGTGTTTCCGTTTTTGGCCAGTTAAAAAACTATATAATTTACCAATTTGTAGTATTTATGTCACAGCGGTAGTAGAAATACACCGTCTGTGATAATTTCTACTGTGTAGTTCAATCTTGGTTCAAGAAACGTAATCTGTTAAGAAATCTGGTAATGGACAATACGAAACTCAGCGGAAACTAAGCAATATATATCCATGTTCTTTAGATACGAAATACTAAAAAATCTGGACGAATATTTTTATGAATACATCCATGAATATATATCGAATTCAGAAGTGCCACTCTATAAAACAAGATAATAAAACGGCCAAGATCCTATTAATTTAGTTCGCCTCGATAGCCTCTATCGGCTTTGGATTAAAAGTTATGTCTGGCTGCGTGCCAGAAGGGATATCGTTTGTTTTGTCTGGCAGGGGATATCTTCAGGTGGTTGGCCTGGAAGATTTATTCCTCTTGTTATCCTGTTACGAAATGGATTTAGACGAGTTTTATAAAATATATACCTAGTTGATGGAATGTATTGTCACTTTTTACTTACTTACTTTCGCCGGCGCAGTGACCCGAAGTGGATCTTGGCCTCCGATACTAGATTGCGCCATTTGTCTCTCTCCTGCGCGACATACTGCCAATCAGCCACCTGGATGTCGCTTAGGTCTTTCTGACACTCGTATATCCAGCGATATCTAGGTCTTCCAATTGGGCGTTTCCCTCTTTGTAACTACTTGATGGTTTATAAAATAATGTTTTTAGGTTACTCTTTTAGTTTGGGTTTCTCAAAGCGTAACTTAGGCATAACGCTTTACCGCACTCACGTCGCTTACGTCTCTAGACTCTGGCGATCTCTTTTTTATTGTCCAAGAGGGCAAACGAACAGTCCAGAACAGGAAAAAGAGTTCTGTAATGAAGTGCCTCATTCGTTGTACATTTGTAAAGCAAATGTGGTACTTCTTTTGGGCTGGGAGGTGGGAGGAGAGCAGATATTTGCTATTTAACACCAAGACGTCTTCTTCTTTTGAAAAAATAAGAAGATCTTGAAGTCCTCATTATTTAACAGGTGGCTATCTCTTCCCATCGAAGATGGCAAACTTTTGCATTATAAGCATTTGCGTTCGTGGCGTCTACATTTAGTTACTCAAACCTCGGGCGGGATTGGAATTCGCGTCCTCTATACGTTACGTCACCACTGCGCCAATAGTTATCCAATATAAACAAACTCCATAAAAGTAATTCAACGCCACCACAATAAGCACTCATTATCCAAAGCCCGTAACTCGGAGCACAAAGAGCATTTGCACTTAAAGCGTATTATATAATAGAACTGTGCTATAGTATTTACGGTCGGTCTTTTTCCGGCGGCTGTTCCAAGGCGCATTAACCGCTTATCTTTATTATTAACACGATTATATTTGATATAATCCAGAGATTACTGGGAGAAATATTAATAAAATGTGATTTTTGTGAAGTAAAACCTTTTTGGCAGCGATAAGATTTGAAGGGAAAATATTTATTTCACGATTCGTAGCACAGACAAGAGGGGCTACGGTCTCTCGTAGCACAGTTGCGTAGCTACGACGTGCGGTGCTACGATTCGTGCCCAGGACGCAGTGGTTATAGATTGTTATCAGATAATGTTAAAGGAAAGACTTTTGAGAGCATAATAAGTATTTATTGTATGAAGATTTTAATCCCTGCTAAAGCCTGCACGGCATGAAGGATTTCTAACTTATCTGGAGCGCGGGTACATTAAATAAATTTGAAGCGGTCGGGCTTAAAGCTTTTTAATTAACTTATATAACAATATTATCACACGAAATACAAAATTACTTTTAATATCTAGCCTACTAAATAGAATATATATTATAAAATATTTAAAATAATAAAGTAGGTTGTAAGACGGATTCGGCATCTATTCTTTCTTCGCTGAGTTGCTAATAAGCGAATAAGTAATGTGTCAACTATCGACAAAATTAAGACTATAATATAGTCTAGAAAAAAGGCAATTGAAAAAATAAGGAAAGGAAATGAGGTAAGAAACGACAGACAAATGTACCATTTTTATAATAAAAGGGGGCAAACGAGCAGTATCTCCTCCATGGTCCACCGGTACCTTACACACCGCACGAAACACTCACAGCTGTCACTTTACGCCAGTCTCGTGTAAGCGAGAGACACCTCCCCGGTCGTGCCGGCCCGATTCGGCTGCATGCATTCAGAGTGGCACTACCTCATACTAAACCTAGATCATAATAATTATAAACATCACCATCGTTTTTATTACGTTCACAATAAACAAGAGAGAAATAAAAAATAGAAACATCTACTTTAGTATGTCCTAGATTTGTGCGGTTGGGAGTAAATGAGGCGCGTGTGTGTGACAGCCGTGCAGATTAAACGAGCTTTGAATTAAGATACACGCTGCTTTGAAGTGCTGACAAACCAGGCGTGTACTAGACTTAACTGCTTATTGCGTAGTGCATACATACCCGTAAAGGGATGACGGTATTGGTACTTCTCGCATAGTTGCGTGAAATAATAGCTATAATATTGGATTTTGATTTGTAACAGTTCGTTGGCCCATTAGGGGTAAAGCATGGAGGGAAGCACATTTGTTGTGTAGTCTATAAAAGTCACTAATCAGTCAACTAAATTTCAATCTTCTAATTTAAGTCTTCTTCTAAATTTTTATCTTTTAATTTTTATAACTTCATTGAAATTTATAATTAAATATTGTATATCAAAAGACATGTGAGGTTCCAAGTAGAACCATCCCACTATTTTCTCTGATCGAATTACAATCCCTTTGTGGTGAGGCGAATGAGAAAATTGAGATTTTACTCGTGTCTCCGCATATATTTTTACATCAAATTATTATCCTGGTTAAGTCTCTATAAAGTCGCCATATACAAAATTTAGTGATATATTTATTATTAGTATTATAAATTATATAAAATTTTGAATATTCTTCTTCTTTTTACGAAGATATGCAGGTGTAGCAATAATTTGGCAGCAATAGCAATATTTCGTAAATAGTTGTTTAAACTATACAATTAATAATAAAAAGCTGAAGAGTTTTTTGAATCAATACTTCTGAAATCTATGAGACCACTGCTCCGTATGGAAAAATCTTTCAGTGTTACTTTTGTTTATCGTGGAAGACTAGACTATACGTATGCCATCGATCGACTATGAGACTACGCGAATTATGCGTGTGAAACTGCGTGCCGCAGCTTGTAACTTATATTTTCTTTTCCTTTATATTCTAGAACCAAATCCAAACTTTTTTTTTTTGATACTTGTTATTAATAAAAACTGTACATTAATTAGAGGAGGTACGTCTCGCTTACATATTACTTGTGCAAAGTTACAGTGGCGCTGTCACGTCTAGTGCGGTGTGTAAGTGGCCGGTGGCCCATGGAGGTTGGAGAAGGGCAGTGCATATGTATAACCTTTATGCGGATGCCTATTGCCGTCGTATTAAAATAGCTCCGACTGCTCGTTTGACCCTATAAAACAGAGATATTATCAAGCACACACTGCACGTCCCCGCCGCGTGACAGCTCCTTTGTAATCTACTTCGCAGCCTCATATTATTTGTTTCCTTTTCAAGTTTCCGCATTGTTCTCACTACGCGGTGGAAATTAAATTGAAATCTATATCGCAGCTGTGCTTTTTCAGATGTTTGTAACGATTTGATGCGAATGTTTATTAGTTTATTTTCATAGTATTAGGTGAGAAAAGCTGTCGGGGCCATTTTCATGACTATCGACGCTCATAGACATCCGCATAGAGTTTATACAGAGGCGCTGCCCTCTTTTCTCCTCCCCAAAATAAGCGGCATCGAAATGTATCCATCCGGTTGAGAGATACTCTTAGATCATTTAGTAAGTGATCTAAGAAGAAACTACGCCACAGACATCAAACTTGTAAAACCCCTTTTAGCTTTTACCCCGTGTCGCGGTCTAAATATCTACAAAGTCAAATGAGATAAAATACGCCTATCATTTATAACACCAATATTATCGATGGTATGGTCCTAAAGATTGTATATTTATAACACAAGTCTCGCCAGACAAGACTTCACGTTAATGATCGTGTAGAGACGCCCACAGCTCTTTACTGGAATATTATATCCAAGATAATAACGGGAAAATCTCTTTGTATTCGAACTTCGAAGCGTCTGAGAAAATATTGTCGCCCATACACGTTTTTGTCGGCTAGATGTCTTCTGTTGAAATTATACTACCATTTGAAAGCATTTTTTATTGTTATAAACAGAAGCTGTTTGAACACGGCTTTTTTTTATCTAACGTCGATATTTTTAGAATACCAACCACAAAACAAGCTATTTATACCATCTTATAATAATATACAGGCTTACTTTCATTAATATTTTTTTACTTATTTTAACTAAACGGCATGCCATGCTACACATGCTACGCTTCAGAGGACTACCAATGCACAATAAACAGAGTTTGACTTCTCTTACACCATGGGCCACTGGAAATTCACAAGCTACACGAAACGCAACAGCATAGCTGCCTCTTAAGGTGGCATTGTGGTACCAATGCGATAGTGCCGGATCGACGACGCAACAATCATATCTCGTCATATTTCATCACAAATCAGTTTCCCCCTTCTGACTTCTCTTTCACCATGGGCCACCGGAAACTCAGAACTGCGTGATCGTGCCTGCTCTAGCGACCCAACAGACACAGAAGTCGTTGACTCGCGTCATATTTCAACTGAAATCAGTCAGTTTACGAGCGGACTTTACAGCGTCTCATCCAGAGCTGATTTATTTATCCCTCCTTCAATAAAACACCGTATTTATTGTTTCACCCCCGCTCCCCCGGCTCCCTCGGCTCCCCCGGCCTCCCCGGGGTCGTATATTATGCGAGGAATCCGCGCCCCGCATACCTATGCGACATTAGGAC
>LUGF01020334.1:131234-144543 GCA_001625245.1 Calycopis cecrops
TTCTCACTACGCGGTGGAAATTAAATTGAAATCTATATCGCAGCTGTGCTTTTTCAGATGTTTGTAACGATTTGATGCGAATGTTTATTAGTTTCTTTTTATAGTATTAGGTGAGAAAAGCTGTCGGGGCCATTTTCATGACTATCGACGCTCATAGACATCCGCATAGAGTTCATACAGAGGCGCTGCCCTCTTTTCTCCTCCCCAAAATAAGCGGCATCGATATGTATCCATCCGGTTGAGAGACACCCTTAGATTATTTCCTAAGTGATCTAAGAAGAAACTACGCCACAGACATCAAACTTGTGAAACCCCTATTACGTGTCGAGGTCTAAAAATCTACAAAGTCAAATATGACATAAAATACGCCTATCATTTATAACATCAATATTATCGATGGTATGGTCCTAAAGATTGTATATTTATAACACAAGTCTCGCCAGACAAGACTTCACGTTAATGACCGTGTAGAGACGCCCACAGCTCTTTACTGGAATATTATATCCAACATAATAACGGGAAAATCTCTTTGTATTCGAACTTCGAAGCGTCTGAGAAAATATTATCGCCTATACACGTTTTTGTCGGCTAGATGTCTTCTGTTGAAATTATACTACCATTTGGAAGCATTTTTTATTGTTATAAACAGAAGCTGACGGAAGACACGGCTTTTTTTTTATCTAACGTCGATATTTTTAGAATACCAACCACAAAACAAGCTGTTTATACCATCTAATAATAATATACAGGCTTACTTTCATTAATATTTTTTTACTTATTTTAACTAAACGGCATGCCATGCTACACATGCTACGCTTCAGAGGACTACCAATGCACATTAAACAGAGTTTGACTTCTCTTACACCATGGGCCACTGGAAACTCACAAGCTACACGAAACGCGACAGCATAGCTGCCTCTTGAGGTGGCATTGTGGTACCAATGCGATGGTTCCGGATCGATTCAACGACGCAACAATCACAGAAGTCGCCGACGTCTCATCATATTTCATCACAATTTTTATTTTATTTTTTTGTTTTTTTATGATATAGGGGGGCAAACGAGCAGTCGGAGCCATTTTCGTGATTACCGACGCCCATAGACATCCGCATAGACTATAGAGGCTATACAGATGCGCTGCCCTCCTTTCTCCTCCCACCTCCATGGGCCACCGGCTACTTACACACCGCACGAAACGCGACAGCGCATCTGTCACTTCACGCCGGTCTCGTGTAAGCGAGAGGTGCCTCCCCGGTCGTGCCGGCCCAATTCGGCTGCATGCAAGCATGCAGTGTGGCACTACCTCTTACAAAACCCTTCTGACTTTTCTTTCACCATGGGCCACCGGAAACTCAGAAACTGCGTGATCGTGCAAGCTCTATTAAACTGCGACCCAACAGACACAGAAGTCGTTGACTCGCGTCATATTTCATCTGAAATCAGTCAGTTTACGAGCGGACTTTACAGCGCCTCATCCAGAGCTGATTTATTTATCCCTCCTTCAATAAAACACCGTATTTATTGTTTCACCCCCGCTCCCCCGGCTCCCTCGGCTCCCCCGGCCTCCCCGGGGTCGTATATTATGCGAGGAATCCGCGCCCCGCATACCTATGCGACATTAGGACCTCTGACAACTTGATTCTGGCATTGCACACGAGAATAAACCAAGATAATATTATAAGTTTATGATAATAAGTAGTAGTTATTATTTATAAATAGTTTTTTTATAGTATTAAGGGCAAACGAGTAGTCAGAGACATATTAGTAACTACCGACGTTCGTAGACATCCGCATGAGAGGTTATGCAGGTGTGTTGCCCTCTTTTCTCCTCCTCCACGGGCCACCGGCTACTTACACAGCGCACGAAACGTGACAGCACGGCTGTCACTTTACACTCGTACCTATCGTGTAAGCGAGAGGTACCTCCCCGGTAGTGTCGACCCAATTCGATTGCGGTGCAGCGTAGCACTGACTCTTACAAAAATATTGTCAAGGCTACAGCTGATTGGAGCAGAATGAGGATCAGACTGCGGAGGTGAATCTCTCATTCTATACTGCTGCAAATTGACTATTAATTTTATTAGACTGCCTCGTGGTCTAGTGGTAAGCGTGTTCAACCACAGACGTGAGGTCCTGGGTTCGAATCCCGGGTCGGACCGAAAATTGTTATTGGGATTTTTGAATTTCTAATAACAGTCCGGAGTCAGGAAGTTGGCGGTGTTACACCCCCGTGCCTCGGAGAGCACGTTAAGCCATCGGTCCTGCGCCTGATTTCTCACCGGTCGTATCGGATTGCCGTCCTATCGGAATATGAGAATGAGGGAATAGAGAGTGCACTTGTGTCTGCGCGCACACTTGTGCACTATAATATGTCCTGCGCAGAGCACGTCTATATATATAGACGGCCGCCGTAGCCGAAATCGGCTAGGACGACATTATTATTTTAAATTTTATGCAGCGTGCCAGTTTTCGGTGGCAAAATAGAGGCGGAAGGAGGGCTACATGTAATGTGGATGTTTATGGGTTTATGGGTGTCGGTAGTCATGAAAAGGCTGGAAAGGGAGGGGAAACGAGGGCAGCGCATCTGCATTGCCTCAATGTTGATGTCTATGGTCGTCGGTAGTCATGGCGTAGACTTCTCGTTTGCCCCCCTATATCATAAAAAAACTAATCGCAAAAATCGCAAGAATTTCAATGCTTCTTTATTCATGATTAAATCTGGTGTCGAACATCTTGGCTTTAATCTGTCATTTCTCGAAATATTTCGATTTCTTTATCTGAGTTCTAATCTGATAATCTTATTGATATTCTTGTTTACATAGCATTGTTTGCAGGTCTGTACGCGGTCGTTCGCGATTTCGTTTATTGTTATGTAGTAAGTTTTTCATGATTGGATAAGTATTTCTGAAGATTCACCTCTACAAAGAAAGACCCCTTGACCTCTTTTATTATAAGTATAGATATGTATAACAATAGTAAATACATCATTTTGCGGGATAAAAACTATCCTATGTGTTAATCCAAGTTACTCTTCATGTATGTGCTAAATGTCATGAAAATCGGTTCAGCCGTTTTTGCGTGAAGAAGTAACAAACAAACATACAAACTTTCGCATTTATTATACTAGCTGCGCCGCGCAGTTGCACTCGCGTAAATTTCGATCCCGTGGAAAATCATCCCATGGCATCGTATAGGAACACCGTTTCGGGATAAAAACTATCCTATGTGTATTCCAAGTTACTCTCTATGTGTGTGCCAAATTTCATGAAAACCCGTTCAGTCGTTTTTGCGTGAAGGAGTAACAAACAAACAAACATACAAACTTTCGTATTTTTAATATTAGTAGGAAGTAGGATTCTCTGGCTTTGTGAACTTCTTTCTTCGCCACCTCGTAACAGCTGTTCAGAACGATAGTTCCTCTCCTCTGAGCAATATCAAAAGAAATCTGCGAACAACATAAGTCCATTACTGGGCAAGCTCTTCACACGTCAATATGAAACGCCATGTTCCACTCACATTTTTCGCCGGCAAAGATAATGGCATTATTACATATCCGCCATTCCTTTGTTTATGTGTGTTTCCCAACTTGTCTAATATTTTTCTAGTAGAAAAGAGCTGGTTTGTGTGTGGCTTTCCACACTTATTATCCATCTTGAATCACATGAGTTCATTTATTACATGCTAATAGCGTGTGATAAATGAGCTCATGTGATTCAATTAGTTATAAGACTCTTTTGTGTGTCTAATATTTTTCTATAATTTTACTTACTATAAATTATACAACAAATTAATTGAGCTAGACATATATTTTATTAATTTTAACAATAATTACTAGAAGTTCTAATTTGTTCATGATTAAGTAATCTATACATATAATAAATCTGTAGAAGGGTCAATTCTGTACATTGAAAATATTGAAAAAATAAATAGCAGGGGGTGTTACTGGATCGATACCAAACCCAAATATGTGATTAAAAAAATTTTTGTCTGTCTGTCTGTCTGTCTGTCTGTCTGTCTGTCTGTATGTTCAGGCATCACGTGAAAACTAACGGTTCGATTTCGATGAAACTTGGTATAATTATACTTTATTATCATGGGCATAAAATGGGATACTTTTTATCCTGGAAAAATACGTAGAAAAAAAATAAATCCATCCACGCGAAGACCAACATCCGCGCGGACGGAGTCGCGGAACTAACGGTTCGATTTCGATGAAACTTGGTAAAATTATACCTTATTATCTTTGGCATAAAATGGGATACTTTTTATCCTGGAAAAATACGTAGAAAAAAAATAAATCCATCCACGCGAAGACCAACATCCGCGCGGACGGAGTCGCGGAACTAACGGTTCGATTTCGATGAAACTTGGTAAAATTATACCTTATTATCCTGGGCATAAAATAGGATACTTTTTATCCTGGAAAAATACGTAGAAAAAAAATAAATCCATCCAAGCCAAGACCAACATCCGCGCGGACGGAGTCGCGGGCGGAAGCTAGTGTCAAATATAGATGTTGAAATGATTATATATTTTACGTCTTATAAGTGTAGCTATTTCGTTATATAAAAGTATATTATTATTCTATGCTGTGCGCTGTAATATGACCCTTAAAAAGCATCCAATAATAGTATTGGACCCTAGAACTCTCTCCAGAATCAGACAAGAATACTAACTAGGCGTATCGCTATATAAAAAAATAACAATCTTAGAATTAAAACTTGATTTTCCATATATATATAAGTAACGATACTCCACCAATGCAGGGTAATACCCTATTTTCTTCAAGAATATGGAATACTCCTTTTTGGAATACCCTATTTTCTTCAAGAATATGGAATTCTTGAACCAGCGAAAAAATAATAATAAAATCAGAATTGTTGCCAGCGCGCAGCAAAATCACATTACCCCTGCGCCTTTTGTCAATTTTGCGTATTCCGTTTCAGTTTCCCCACACTCCGGGTACACTTTCAAGTACGCGAAACGTATTTTGCATTATCCGAGCGCGGCTGCCCCGGGGAGAACACATACGGGACGTTATTCCCCGGCATCCGCTCTGTTTCTCTATTTTTATTCTAACGTCAGCAAGACTAAATGGAAAATAAAGCACGAAATATATTCAAAGAAGCCAAGGCTTTGACGGCGCACGGGAACGAAATGTGTACGTTATCTTCCACGGTCCAAGGAGCCAAAGTAATTTGTCTTGTTACATCTGAGGATATTTCAAAGGTACAGTAGTATGTACCTTTGATGTATTAGTGTGTTCCATTGTGGCCATACTTATTCGCCCTTTTCGATGTGAAATCATGGCGATTTTATACCGAAAACTGGCAAATAACACCTTTGATCCCTTCCAATTGAGGAAATCTTTTTTTGATGGGGTTTCATTGACATACAGATAGACGCTATGAACTTAAATTTATAATTAATTAGCTTGAAAAATACGTAATTATAATCAAGTAACAAACACACACTTGTTTATTCCAGGCAACCCACGGATGCGGCTAAGGTCTAACTGGCAAATATATATTTTTAGATAAAAAAAAGTCATATAACTGCCATTTTTTTTTATTTCATTTAAGGTAAATAAATAAAGACGGCCAAATTATACCAGGCAACCGTGCTGTGCTGTGCTAATCTACTATATGTGTCTTTCTTAAAAAAAATAGGTTCAAATCTGACTTTAAAGACCAGTAGATATTTGCAGCCCGATCTCAGGCTATTAGAATTTTACGCGGGCGATACCACGGGGCACAGCTAGTAATAGGATATACCAAAATAAGTATTTCATGATCAGTGTAGCTGTTAGTAGAAGAGTTGTCATGATCGGTAAGTTTTCGAAGAAAGTTTGATTATTTTCCTCGTTATAATGTTAATAGAGATTATAATAAATTAATATCATATTAGGCATGCCCTACAATTATAGGTTGTTTTTTAATGCGTGTGGGGGCAAACGAGAATCGGAGCCATTTTCATTACTACCGACCTCCATAGACATTCGCATAGAGCTTATACAGACACATAGTCTTCATACCCTCACCCCGCTCCATTACTCACCGCACGAAACGCGACAACACAGCTGTCAATTTAAACCCGTATCGTGTAAGCGAGAGGTACCTCCGCGGTCGTGCCGGGTTGTAGAGTTGTGAAGTAAATAAAACATAGACTCCAATATTACGAGATCCAAATAAAACCCTCGCTCAGAGACATCGCTAACGGCTCGCAATGACAGCGAGAGGCCAGTTAACCGAACCAATAAGCGGAGCAGTTAGTAAATCAGCTGTTAACTAGAACAGTTACCGTAACATCTGTCGCTAGTTGCGATTGAACTTAACGTTCCACTCACTGATCTGGAAATTTCATTGGCGTGGTTTATTAAATTGGGGTTCTCTGCTTTTTTAACCAAAAACATACATAAAGGCATAAAAAGTTGTATACAACATATTCTTATATAAATGGACTTCTATAAATAAGATTATGTTGTACGTTGTATCACTATGTGATGAATCTTCTCCGAAATGAAAATATATTTTATATAAATTGTAGAATACCTTCCATAATCAGGCCTTAAAAATCATCTATAAATTTTTAAGGCCTGATTATGGAAGGTATTCTACAATTTATATAAAATTTATTTTCATTTCGGAGAAGATTCATCACATAGTGATACAACGTACAACATAATCTTATTTATAGAAGTCCATTTATATAAGAATATGTTGTATTTTGACATCCCTTTATTCTTCAAAAGCAGAATATATTCTATTCAAATATTCAGTGCCGAAAATTGTATCTTTAATAATCAATCCCGCAAAAAATTTTAACAGATGTAGACAAAATTTAGCTTAGATATGTATTTCAGTCCTGAAAAATATTCATGTTTTCTTTAGGATTGATGTTGTGTGGGTAATCGTGGGAAATAGCTAAGGTGCTCACATGTTTGATCATAAGCATAAGATATACCTGTATAAATTTGATTATACTCTGGCCACTGTTGAATTTAATGCTCTTACATATTATCATGTAACATTAGTTGCAGTTAGCAAGTTGACTTTTATAATTATAATAACACAGCTTTCATGTATTTTAAAGCAACTGGAAAATACTTAAATAATTCGCGATTGAATCTATTAATCGGATTTAAAGAAAAATAATTTTGTCCGAGGTCAACATCATATTTGACCCAGCGGAGAAATTTAAAAAAATATCAAATACATGCAATATTATTTACTGTACACTAAAAATAAAACACAACTAAATAAATAAAAGCAGCTGTTTGCTTTTATGAAATTACAAATAACTTCAATGCGACGTTCTGAAGCTTGTTCAAATATTAATAAAAATATTATTTACTTTAAACGTTTATGTAAGTGAATAAACATTTAATATTACTGTAATTCCAATGAATACTTATTTGTCGGAGCAGCATCTGCTTGTGAACACTGGTAAGGAATGTATTATGGCATATAATGGCTATTCGCCTCGTCTGGGAATCTGTAAGCAGCTGCCATAATTGCGCTGTTGTTTGTGTACTTTGTGTTATGAGATGTTGTTAAATTTGAATACCAAATGGAATATTACCGACTTCAAATACCTATTTGGAGTCGGTAATATTCCAGTTTGCCTAAAGTATGTTTCTTATAGCATAAGTGGGCAAAGGACTCGTAGTATTTCGATGACTTCCGTACTCATTGACATACGCTTGGCAATTTTATACCCTCCCCTCCGCCCCTCCAGAAACTGTCACTCCTCACGAAACGCGATAACAAAGCTATCA
Source organism: Calycopis cecrops (assembly GCA_001625245.1). NCBI lineage: Eukaryota > Metazoa > Arthropoda > Insecta > Lepidoptera > Lycaenidae > Calycopis > Calycopis cecrops. The sequence goes on from LUGF01020334.1 coordinate 139,011, forward strand.
ATTTTAATGGCGTAGCATGTGAGCGTCCCAAGTTGTGCCGGTCTAATGTTATGTCTAATGTAATGTCGTCATCTTTTTCAAGTGCTCGATATGTCGCCCCTGCATCCCTCGGGCCGTGCAGGTTTTATTTTATAGAATACGGGGCAAAAGAGCAGATAGAGGATGCGCATAGACATTCGCAACCCGAGGCTTTTCATGCGCGTTGCCCGCCTCTCAAATAAGAGTAAGCTCTCATTATCTCTTGGTTTGTCGTCTCTTCGAAATGTGAGAAATATTAGGGAATTGCCAAGGCAGGAATATTTTAATTTTACCTTTATCAATTGTGTGGATTACTATATCGATGTAATGTAAACTTTTTTAGTCCGAGCGGCATTTTCTCTGCAAAAATGTACAAATGATCATTATGAACATCTTAAGACAATAATAAAAAATAAGGTTTTTCATATTGCAATCATACTTTTGGAGGTTTATTTACAAACTTTTGCAATTAGATATAGTAAATAAGTAGAATTCTCAATCATTATATCTAGCTTTGCCCTCCTTTTCCTCCTGTACTCTCTACTACTCTGATATCTATAACCGATTAAAATGGACCGCGACATCCGCGTACACATAAGTTCGTTAATGACAAAAGCTCACCAGTCAACGGGGACTAAAAGCTTATTAAACTTTCAGACGAGCTTAATCCATTCCGAACTTGCGCTAGTTTAACTTCGGCCAGATTTGTTATCTTATTTCAAACCGTTCGGTGATTATAACGGTAAAACACGTTAGTGAATTGTAGATTGCAGATCTTTAATTTACAGATATTATATAATTACAGATATACATACAGAAATTACAGATATATATAATAGAAGGCAAACGAGCAGTCTGTGATTTAAGGTGTATGATCTGAGGGGGCTGTTAGTCATCGGTATAATAGTTCAGCAGACGTCGCACTCGTTTCACCATTGGGCCACCTGTAATTGACAAGCCGCTCGAAACAAACAAGCAAATCTGCCCGTCTGTGTTACCATGTTAGCGAGAGTTTTCCCGATCGCGTTGGTTTAGGCTGCAAGGCAGCTCGCCTCGCCGCAGTGCTACCACATAATGAAATAGGATTTTTTAACGTAGCAGTGTTATTGCGGCATTGTAACATAAATTACCGGCACTAACTGGCTTACCGCTTGTAACAAATTTTTAACCGATAAAATAAGTGAAAACATTATTCATTCGTTCTTCATCGTAACCGTTTATGTCGCTATTCATTCAGAAAAAAAACATTAGGAACAATTTCTAGATGAGATTTTGTTAGGTTTTCGTACTTCAAAAAAAAAAGTCTCTGCCCGTCCATCTGTCTGTCCGCATGTACGTCTGTCAAAACCTTTTTCTAGAGCACGTGTATAAGTATCAAGCGAAAATGAATGTCGAATACTCACTTTAACCTCTGGAAGTACAGAACACAGTTTTAAAAAACAGTTTATGTAATGCAATTAATAAAAAAATGAATATTGGTAAATTATATTTTATTATTAAAACAACCAATAAATACTCATGATCTTATGGGTGTATTTCGTTTTATACGAAATTTTTGCGGACGCCCGCAAGTAAAAATATGTTACTTTACGTTTTTTTATAGTTTAATGGGGGCTTATGGAATAAAGAAAAACATTGATGATGATGAAGTAATACGCTACGTTTATAAATCAACTTCTACTTACAAAATTGAATGAGAATAACGGTAAACATATTCCAAGTATGACCTTTTAATCGTTGAAGCAAAAACGACTTTATTGTGCAAGTAATAAGGAGTATTTCAGTGTTTCTGAGGGTAAAAATATCGAAATCTCCACGATTTTCGTCCAAATTGCTTGTTATAGTGTTTTCCTACAGATCGGCGGAGATTTTTCTAAACATCGGCCAATATGTGCACAATATTGATCCCGAGACAATAAAATTAGGGTTTTTTTCGCCGGGTTCGATTTATTGAAAGTTTTGGAGCAAAGAAAAGGAAGAGTCCGATACTTTTGTAGCGACACTTTTTTATTTTTTAGGATTCCATGGATCTAGAAGAAAGAATGGGACGCGTATTGGATAGCTGTCCGTCTTTATACGCTTGTGGTGTCACCAAGTAGCTCTGGTTGCTCGTTTGTCTTCATTTTATCCTCTCTATTATTGGGAGAAAACGAGCAGTCGGTACCTTATGACAGCTACCGACGCCCGCAAGCAAACAACGCCTGTTTCGTGTTAGGAGCTGATACCTGACCAACCCGGTCGTGCCGTCCCAATTCGGCTCCAAGGAAGCATTGCTAACAAAATATACCATGAATATACTCTCTATTTCTCTCTCTTTCTCTGCCACTGACGTAACGGTCGACGTAAACTCAGATAAAATAGTATTTACGTTGACTTTCAAATTTCATGCGCCGTCGGGGTTTTATCACTGCATATGCGATGATTTACACGCGTCTGGTTTGTTTCACCGCAGAAATAACATTGTGGCGGCAACAGTGGAATAGATCTCATCATCATCATCATCAGCCGTACAACAAGCGGGTCTATGTCCAGCAGTGGAGGATCCCCGACAGAACGACTCATTTCTATAGTATAGGGGGGCAAGCCGGCGCCCATAGACATCCGCGTAGACTATATAGCGCTGCCTTCCTTTCTCCTCACATCTCCATGGGCCTCCAGCTACTTACACACCGCACGAAACGCGCCAGCACAGCTGTCACTTTACGCCGGCCTCATCTAAGCGAGAGGCACCTCCCCGGTCGTGCCGGCCTAATTCGCCTACATGCAAGCGTGGCACAACCTCTTCCTCTTGCACCCAGCGGCTCCTCACCAACCTAACCAAGTTTTCTGTCCACCGTGTGTAAGGCCACCAGATACTGTAACTGTACCACAAGTCCTTAGGTACTTACCTCCTACTTAGTTTGCACAGGGGTAGAATAGTGTAGTTGTCAGATAAGTCTACAGATTTTTTTTAATAGTATAAAGGGCAAACGAGCAGTCGAGGCTATTTTCATGTCTACCGACGTCCATAGACATCCGCGTAGAGGCTATACAGATGCGCTGCCCTTTCTCCTCTCACCTCCATGGGCAATGTTATATGAGAGTCACTGAAGCTTTCCATGCTATTTTTCTGTTATTAAAATGTAATAAATAATGCATTCATCGGTTAACTAATGAAATAAATCTAAGTAACATTAAAAAAAATCACTTAAAATCTATTTCAGTGGAACCCTTTTTTTCACGATGCCGACTCAACCGATGGTCATGGAACTTTGTAAACATATTAATAATAAAATAGAAAATAACAGAAATGACGTAGGATATTTTTTATTTAAAATACCTTTTTGGAAGGGTCAAAAAATGTTGGTGCCATATTGGAAATCTATTGCAGTTCCATTTGAATGTAAAGTTCATTGATATTTATTGAAGGGCTTCAACGCGAGCGACGCCGCGGGGAAGATCTAGTCGTGTATTAAGGCTATATTCATCGGAACGGGAATCAATACTGTATTTCAATCCGGAACGTCGACACTGTAAAGTTTGTGTAGTCGGGCGTCTGAGAGTTCTGGCGCGGTTCATCTCATCCGATAACTTGGAATGTGCTGAGAACTTGCATTTATATGTTTCACGAAGTGAGTTTATGCTGAAATCACTGATGTCTATGGCTGTAAGTTTGTGAGTTTGTAACAGTTTTATGTACATACAGGAGATATTTAGAAATTTTGAATCATTTTTGAAGTCCGAAATCCACGCGGGCGAAGCCGCGGGCGGAAGCTAGTAGTATAATATATCTGTACGGGATAATCGTAGCGTTTAATAGTAGATGAAATTATATCTTTATGTTTCTTATATATATTATATTTCTTGTGTGCGTGTATATGTCACTGAAATCCTCCTAAACGAATAGACCGATTTGGCGAAATTTTTGTCTGTTGAAAAGGATTTGAGAATGGTTTAGATCGTCTGTCGGGTTAACTACCTTACCTATGTATAAAAAATTATAATAACCAAACATACATTTCAAAATATATAGCCTGACTTCTTATATTATTATTACCTATATATTATTTGTCCCGTATTACTCGCATTTAAATCAAAACGATTCTAATGTTAAAATCTATAAAGCTTTTCACACAGCAAGAAATGTCGGGTAAATAAACCTATTGGTATATTCCTAACTAAATTTACTACCTTCACTGCAATGTAACAATGCTCAAACTTCCTTATCGCACTGATAACGGAGCGTCAATTGAATCACTTCTGTGAGCGTTTCCATCTCAATTAGCGAAGTTGTGAGCTCGAATCGATTAGTTCTGAAGTTTGGTGGGATTGAGTTGCACCAACTTTCATTTGATATGACACCGCCCGCGTCTGTGGGAGAGAACTGTTGAATGATAGATGAGGTTTTTGGAGTTAGTTTTATCCAACTATCAAATGTCCTCTAATAGGTATATATTAAGATTTTTCTATGCCATGTATCCACGTCACTTTTTTATGGTATAGGGAGCAAACGAGCGGTCGCTGTCATTTTCATGATTACCAAAGCTCATAAACATCCGCACAGAGGCCATAAAGATGCGCTGACCTCGCTCCTCCCATCGCCATGAGCAACCGGCTACTTACACACCGAACGGAACGCGACAGCACAGCTGTCACCTTACGCCGGTCTCGTGTAAGCGAAAGGTACCTCCCCGGTCGTGCAATTCGGCTGAATGGAAGCATGCAGTGTGGCACTACCTCTTACTAACACCAATTTCAAAAGAACTATTATTATTTTTATAGCCAACAGCCTGCCTCGAATTGTCTACACAGATTAGTAGCTTGCATCTCAATACGTTAAGTAATTTTTAGGTGAAATGCAGTCAAATAAACAGACAAACCTACTAACTAACTAATGTAAAGTAAGCGGTGTGTCGGTGACCCATTCAGGTGGGAGGAGAGCCTCTCTGCGGATGTCTTTGGGGGTCGATAGTCAAAATGTCTCTTTGCCCCCTATACCATAAAAAAATCATAAATTTTTTTACAACTTAGTTGTGTGTTAGTAAGTTAGTTACTAAATACATTACCTATAGTAAGATCAAGCCTTTGTCCAACGAGCTTTAAATGAAATGTTTTATAACCTATATTGTTTTTCTTATACAAAATATTTTAATCAATATTTTAATCGAATCACTCCTCGTTTCGGATTTATCGCGCTGCACTATTCGCTACTATTCGGCTCTACACTACTATACAATAGCCACAGTCTCTCCGTCACAAATTGCCACTGCTGCAGAGCAATCACTTCGCTAGCGTGGGACAGTGTGTCCAATAAATCTGTATTTATTGGACATGTCTGACTGAAACTAAAGTGAAATCTGTCACCTCTGCTTTTTATTAAAGGAAAGGACAAAGGAATGAAAGAGACAACAAGACAGATAACAACACAACTTCACGGCAGTGTTTTTTATAGCATAAGGGGGCAAACGAGCAATCGGAGCCATTTTCATGACTACCAACGCCCGTAGACATCCGCATAGAGGTTATACAGATACGG
>LUGF01020341.1:19530-33629 GCA_001625245.1 Calycopis cecrops
GGGGGAGGGGGGCAATGCATCTGTATAACCTCCATTGGGCGTCGGTAGTCTTGAATATAACACCGTCTGCTCGATTGGACCCCTTATACTTAAAAAACCGTACCCAGTGTCACTGAAATTTTCAAGACGAATCTAACGATAGACCTAGGGGGTCTCTTTAAAACACCATATCATAAATTTGACGACTGGTGCCCGAGCTATGTTATCACTGGCGCAGTGATAACAGCACAGGTAAGCGTAGCTTGTTACGCCAGGGGTGGTGGGTTCGAATCCCGTCCAGGTCATGATTGTTTATCTATGTACTACACGGACAAGGTAAGTTGGGACCTGGCAAAAATTCCATTCCCACCACCCCCGATGTCGTCGTATTTCGCCATATTACGGCGACATCGGGGGGAGTACGGTGCTAGCATTCTTGGCATTCTTGCCAGGTTCCAACTTACCGTGTCCTTGTAGTATCTAAGTATAAAAAACATAATTACCGTGTACAAAGCGTAGATGATCCACAAATTCCTTATTATGTATGTCACTTTGAACGAGTTCCAGAATATCAAGTAGATGATGGCTCCGTTGATGACCATGAGCAGCCCTCCGAAGTCCTGGTCAGTTTCCTCCAGGAAGTCCTTTACAACCGTCACGTTCGCGTGTTTTATTGTGTTCTTCACGTCCCACAGATACGTCACTAACATGCCATTGATGGTGACTACACACGACGTCACAATCTGAAACGTTTGGGAAAGTTGAATTAAGACCTACTTACATAGCAGTGCAGCTAATGAACATGCTAAAAATACAGCGTAGCAAATGCTTGCAGAACATGGCTAAAGAGAGAGATGGATCACTAGCACTGTCCAATGGTGAGGTCAGGATCGACACGTACCTACCCGGTAGTAGGTACCGCTCCAAAGCGTGGCACTACCTCTTACTAGTGTATGAATCATGAATGTGACTCATTCAAGCTTTACAATAGTGGAGTTCCTGGAGGTTTTTATCTCGGAATAGAGTTACAGTGAATGAATTAATATGATCGATGTGGAATATTGTTTTTTAAACTATACTTAAATTGCAATGTTTACCCAATTTTTTTTTGTGCACTCCATTTTTTTTTTTAAACTATAGTTTAAAAAACAATATCGATCATATAATTCCACATCGATCATATTAATTAATTCACTGTAACTCTAGGTTTTACGGTTTTATATGCTCCAGGCACTACACACACAGGTATTATATACGCAAATCATACGAAAAATAATCGAAATGAATTCCTGAAACCTTCCGTGTAGATCTGGTGAAGACAAGTGTTGTGAATAATTAACAGAGCTCCAAATGTCAAAGGGAGTGGGGATGTCTACAGGGTTGACCTATTTATTTAAAAAAAATGGAAATGTTATTGCACCTGTAAATCTAAAATTTGCAGTCTCATTTTTATAATAAAACTTTAGATTTGCGGCTCTTTCGTCTTAGTCTTGGCTCTCCTCCAAGCTTGTCCGAATGGAGAGCCCTGTCCGGCATAGCCTTGGATATCATAGAGGCACACATACCTCCACGGCAATGTCAACATCTTCGGGGGGCATCTTTTATCCTATGTACCTAAATATCTAGTAATATTTTGAGGACCTAAACTAATGCTGTAGAAGCGACGAGAATTCAAAGTGTGGATTATTAGTGGGGTGATAAGACTAGGTTTGGAGTCAAAAAAAGGATAAACCCCATTCTCCCATAGATGGGAGAGATTTCGATATGAGTGGCGTTGGCGATATCGATCTTGGCTCTCCATAGGGAGGAGAATATTTATAAGTAAACTCACCACTGTGAGGACGCATCTTATGTAAATGCCCGTGGACACCTTGCAGCATCCACAGTAGTTGGTGAGCTCTGGCCAGTTGCAGCGAGTCCATGATTTTAAGCTGAAATGCAATGAATTTATGATTAGTTTGGGTACCATTTTATAAGAGGTAGGCAGGTAGAGGCAGTTGAATACGGGATCTACCTGGAGGTGTGCCCTCACACCACCACCCACATCTTGCTCACCATGATATATCCGTAATGTAAAAGCTATGCTGTCACGCTTCGTAGAACAAATGGTATGTGGTGGTGGTATAATAAAGTATTCGGAGATTTTTTCATAGAATAAAGAGGCAAACGGACAGTGGAAGCCATTTTTACGACTACCGACGCCCATAGAAGTCAGCATAGTGGTTATACATGTGGAACTTCCCAAAATCGATATGGTAACGGTAGAATTATGAATTTTTGCCCCAAGTACCATGACGAAATAATATGGATTTTATCGCGGATTATTTAATTACTTTACGAGATCTACGGTTCAGAAGCTTTACAGTAACCATTGTCACGGGTGGACTCAGTCCATGGCGATAAAATCCGTTAGCTGTTTTATTGCAATGAGTATTCATTGCGAATGAGTATTCTAAAACTTAAGACATCAACATATACATCATAACATAAATTTTGCTAATCTGGAACTCTCACAACGTCAGAAAAGACAAAATCTCAGCTCAGCACAGTGCATGAATGAGCAAAATGCAAAGCAAATAACTTTGACGGATAGGTTTATCTACACGCCACAGAAAATGAGCTTGTTATCAATTACGTACTTCACGTGCTCTCTAAGGCGCAAGCATCAATATCAGCAACACAAACAACAAAATTATTATTCAAATGTGGTGGAACCCAAGCGTCTCAAATTGGGCTCCCCTTCTCTTGCTCTTTATTTTAGGGAACGAAGGAAAATGCCTTCTTCGTGTCACGGTGCTCTCTAAGGCGCAAGCATCAATATCAGCGACACAAACAACAAAATTATTATTCAAATGTGGTGGAACCCAAGCGTCTCAAATTGGGCTCCCCTTCTCTTGCTCTATATTTTAGGGAACGAAGGAAAATGCCTTCTTCGTGTCATGGTGCTCTCTAAGGCGCAAGCATCAATATCAGCGACACAAACAACAAAATTATTATTCAAATGTGGTGGAACCCAAGCGTCTCAAATTGGGCTCCCCTTCTCTTGCTCTATATTTTAGGGAACGAAGGAAAATGCCTTCTTCGTGTCATGTCATTGGCACTAAATATAATGAACTGAAGACTTCGCCACTGACTACATTATCTGTAGCCCTGTTGAGGTCGGATAATCCGAGAAAATGCGTTTACCATTCGTAGTTGCTATGGAGGATATATAGAGATCTGATGGTTTTTCTCTCATGTGCAGAGAAAATAACCACCCACGTGGTGTGGCGTCCCATATCCAAAATTCTGCTCTGCAACCTACTGCAGTACTACCCAATTTAGGTTGATTGTCGACCTAAATTATTGGGCTTCTTAACTTGGAATCTATGTTTTGGGAGGAAACAAAAAGTAGCGATTACATACAACCACAATTCCTATGGGACACCTTAAAGAATCTGCGGTTTTTTTTTCAAATGTGCACTATTTTGCCTGAAATGGGCAAAAATAAAGCGTTCACACAGGTCACTTCCCAAAAATCCGATTCTTGTTTTCTCCTATTCGCAAAGCCGAAAACCACTAACTTGCCACATTAGAAAATAGTTAAGCAGCTCTTGCGACTTCTCCAATAAAGGCTGCCTCGTTTTGCTTACTCCTCCAAGTCTGCCCCATTTTGCTCTTTGCATAATATTAACAGAATGTCACGTGATCTGAATTAAAAAACAAAGTAAAACTCACACACGCTTCAATTTCTCCCGAAACTTGCCACACACAACCATTATAGGTAACACTTGTATTGTCCTTCACATGCCACCACTATTTTCTGCATCTCAACGTTGTAAACATTTATTTTTTTCAGCGCACGTGCGTCGCGAGTTTGTTGTGCGATGAAATAATGTTATCAGGCACTCGATATATATCGCTGTAGAGATAGATGTGATAGCAACAAATATTCCATTTATTCATATTAATTAAGCGAATATTGAAGAGGGGCTTTGAAGCCTTTTGATTTGAAGGGGGGACGCTATAGGGGTATAAGTGAATGGTAACAAATAACGTAGTACTGCCGACTTGTGCCAGCTTGGTCGGGGAAATACCTCTCGCTAACACAGGGTTTTTAATTGGTAAATCTCGCGCGGCCCGTACTTGTGCAGTACAGGCACCCCCGACACTCCTCGCGTTCCACGGCCGCATGTGTTGCGGGTTTGTTGACCTTCTCTTCCGAAGGTACGCTGAGCACTTATAACGCTCGGACGAAAAATTTAATTCGTATATATTTTTGTATGAAAAAATGCGATGATGAAAAGTCGTAGAATATAGTATGTGGTTGTCAAAGATAGTAGCTATCTATGTGTATCTGAGAGATTGCTGGTATTTTAAAAATAGCCCTGCATACCGGGGAGATACATTATTATGTATATCGTCAAGTGAAAGCCATGTGATATTTGATTTTCGATGGGACCATTAGAGGGGAGGCCTCTATAAGCTTCGGCAGTCAACAATAGGCTCCTACTATTAGTTTGCTTTTTTATACTATTTAAAAACTGACATGCTCGTGTCTGAGCCACTGCTCGGACCGTGGCTATATTACCAGTGCATATCTGACAGTGCACTTTTCCAATAATACACAAGATATTAACAAAAGCGATAAATATTGGATTTATTGTTTCCAATTTTAATCAATTCAAATTTTAATCAGTAGTCTGTAGAAAATCGTAGATAAATATCATTTTTTTACGTACATTTGTACTAAGTGGACTTTTCAGAATTTATATATTGAAAAAAGATATGAGATAATTTGCTGTAAGCATTTAAAGTCATCACTTCTTGGTGATTGAAAATATTTTAATTGTTTGATATTTACCAAGTTTTTTAATAAGAGTTTAAGTTTTTAATATGTAAGCTTGGTTAATATAATCTAAAGTAAACTAAACCGTTGTTGACCACCTTTTTATTTTGAAAAATACATTTCCTCACCGTATGTAAGTAGTACCACCGGGGGTAGTGGCTTGAATGAAAACTTTCATGGTTGATATGAAAACCTACATGGTTTGGAATGTTTTTAATAAAAAGATGTTTTAAAATTATGAATGATTAAGGATTTTCCTATTTGACAGATAAAAGATTCTAGATCAGAATACCTCTGACTGCAAGACAAAATGAACATAGAACGAAAGTGTATCAGTTAGCTAGGCTATATTACGTTAAAAACAAAATATGTATTCGCATAAGAAGAATCCGAAATAAATGCAGTAATAATCATATCCAAATCGTTATATTTCAAATCCTTTCACCCAGCTGGGATAGTTCCGATTAGTATAGTTAGTTTAGCTAAGTTGGTGCCGCAAGAGAGAGCTACGCCCAGAGGAGACGATTGCGGCATCATAACTACTATTCCCAAGATGTGATATCAAAATCTATTACTTTATAATATCCCTTATCACACTAACGTTCTTAACTAACTTTTTTAAACTTATTATACATTAAGATTGATATATGATTGAAAGTTTTGGACTCTTTCAGGGATCCTATTGTAGGGACTCTAGGGGCAGACATTGGTCTAGATTCGAGAAAGTCTATGAATTTTTACATCTAGTTTGTCCCTGTTTCTAGTTTTTTTTATCGTGATTATCACTTTTCGTTTTGTAAATTGCATGAACTGCTCGCTACCGTATGCAGCACGACAAATTTATTTATGTCGGCAGCCTCAATGCCATAAGGTTGAGGAAGTAACAAAAATTTTGCAGTAAAATAAGGTGAGTGGACCATAGAAGGCAACTCTAACGAGTAAATACTTTTTGTTCGTTTATTTACTGGATAAATGAAAGAAACGAGTTATTAAGTAGTACTTTGTACTATTATGCACCATACAAATTACTTTTTTACCCAACTTTATTTACTTTATTTATTAAACTCTGGTTTTATAAAGCTCTTTCAAATGGCCGCAGGAACACGGCTCCAAACAAGGCCCATATTATACATCAATCGTTAAACTTAAAATTAGAGTTGTACTAAAAAATATATCCGCTTTTACTAACATAATAAGCTCTATCACTTAAGCGAAATATTAAATGCTCAGTATATTTGAATCATTTATAAAAAACTCAACGAACATTACTTGTAGTAATTAGTATTATATTGGCATTAAATAACTTCCCAACGTGTTTTATAACGAAATTAAAAACTTGTTTTACATAGAATGGCCTACTTTTGGGTCCGTTCTTTGTAAGGCCAAATGTTCCCAAATCGGCCAATCTAACTATTACGACTTTTTCATATTAATTATAACAAAATAATAGAAACCACAGACTAAATTAATATTTTGGTAATATGAAGGAATATGTTTATTCTTATTATTATGTCTTTACATGTCAATAACTATGATTTTTTAATAGTTGGCCTTCAAAGGAGCTTGGCCTTCCATAGTCCACCCACCTTATCTGAAATTTTTTAGATTTTTTCTTTACATTTGAATGTAGGTATTATATCTATTATTTTCACCGAGATAAAAGACTTGACGCAAACACGCAAGTTTATGTGAAATTTGTACAAATATAACAAAAAAAAATACACTGGGTCGGTCAACTGTTATCGTCCATGTGGTAATCTGATAAGCTGATAACAGTGCGTCAGTTAACTCGCACCTTTGCAGCCGCTCCAAATACCTGTGCCATTGAAATGACGAAAAATTAAAAAAGTAATGTTCGGATTCCTTTTTCAAAAATGGGATTCACTTTGCCGCGTTTTAAAAAGTGCTGTTGCTGTTTATCGCTAAGGACTGGCTCGCTTTCTATCGGATATGGGTCCATTGTAAGTAAAGCATTAGTCATATTTTCGTCACCACATAATATGTGTATTTAATTGAACAAATACACAGATTTCATGTTAATAGTGTTTGTTTTAACAGTGATAACGTTATCACAATTCATATTTATAGTTAAATATTTGTTATGAAAATCCATTCAAAATATTATTGTTTGTTTTGACGGGTCTATACGTGCTTCGGCTAATTTTAGAATATCAATAGACTGGTTTTTATTAGATATAAATATCTAATAAATGATAAGTTCTGTCATTTTTTTTAATTTTAATAAACAAACAAAATAAACTGTGTGTTGTCTTTTGTTTTAACTTCTACAGAGTAGACCGATGATAGAGGATCGATGCATTTACTGCCGATATTTAAATTATTTAATTACTTTTTTTCAAAAACAATACCTAAGTAGGATGCATAATAAAAACATTAAATTAAAAATGTGTGTCTGCTAAGTCACTAACTTAAAGATATGTTGTGGTTTAATAACTTACGGTCTGTTCAAATCCCCATCTATCTTAATCTTAATATAGTAAAGATAAATAAACAACAAGATGTAGAGTCACTTTTTTCTTTTTCATTTGGATCATAGAATTGATATCTAAAAATTGATATAAATAACGCATTATCACGATATACTTAACATTGATTTAGGCACCTCTGGCTTACTTAATACCACCTCAAGGTGAGATCGGTGTTGTCGTACGGCTTGTGAGTTGGCGGTGCCTCATTGGAGGATGGGTTAGGGCAGGAAGGCAGGGAGCCGATTACGAGTTAGTCCCGTCAGTCACGAACCGTCGATGACCAAAATTAAAATAATTAATCAATTTACGAAAGCAATTAACCGATATACAATTTCGAAAAGACCAGGCCATATTTGAATTACAAAACTTTTCAGTAAACAGAAGAAAACAAATTCTGAAGAAGTAGGTATAATATTTCTTATTTTTTGTTCTTTTTCTCCAGTGTCTCTCAACCCTGGCGCTGAGCGGGACCTCCGTCTCTCTGTACAAAGTGGTGACGTTTGTGAACACGCAGAAACCAGACGAGATACCAGACCACACGCCAGAGGAGTTCCACCGTATCGCGCTCTCGCTCTACATCTCGCACGCGTACCTGCTGCTGGTGTTCCTGTACTACTTCCTCATCAGCCTGCTGCTAGTTGTTGGTGTGCATATGGTAAGTGTTTTAGCAGGTTTGAGGAGTTAGTACTTTTTAAGCAGTAAGGGTGGTAGGTAGTGGTATCGTGTAAGCCAGAGATACCCCCGGTCCTGTCAGCCTGCAGGCATGTAGCGTGGCACTACCTCTTGATAAGAAGGCTGCAACGAGACAGTTAAACTTTTTTTTTTTTTTATGGTATAGGAGGGCAAACGAGCAGTCGGAGCCATTTTCATGACTACCGACACCCACAAACATCCGCATAGAGGCTATACAGATGCGCTGCCCTCCTTTCTCCTCCCGCCTCCATGGGCCACCGGCTACTTACACACCGCACGAAACGCGACAGCACAGCTGTCACTTTACGCCGGTCTCGTGTAAGCGAGAGGTACCTCCCCGGTCGTGCCGGCCCAATTCGACTGCATGCAAGCATGCAGTGTGGCACTACCTCTTACTACTACTAAACTATATTATACTTATTATATATGAATGCCAAAACTATAAGCGAAACAATTATAAATGAAGTGACCGTTTAGGGCTTTGAAAAATGCTCTATGATAAAACTATTGTTTGAAATATTTTTATAACGCAATTGATAGTCTATGAACCCACATAAGAGGCAAATACCTCGTAATTGCTTTCACCCGAGTTAATTTGATCCTGTATACTTTATGACGTACTAGCTTCCTCCCGCGACTTCGCCCGCGTGGATTTCGGATTATAACAAATCCCCATATATTTTAACTTATTATGTCATTCTGATATGAAAGCTATATTACTGTAAAGTTTCATGAAAATTCGTTCAGTAGTTTTTGTGTGAAAGAGTAACAAACATTCTTACAAACTTTCGCATTTATAATATTACTAGCTGCGCCCCGCGGCTTCGCCCGCGTAAATTTCGATATCGTGGAAAATCATTCCATGGCATCCCTCAGGAACATTTTTTCGGGATAAAAGCTATCCTATGTTACTTCTAATACCTCCAAGAACATGTGTACAAAATTTCATGATGATCGGTTGAGCAGTTTTCGCGTGAAAGGGTAACAAACAAACTTACATTCGCATTTATAATATTAGTATAGATGATTAAGTAGGATCTAATAATCTCTTAGTTTTCGAATATACACAAAAAAACGACCCAGGCGTTACGAAAGATTTATGGTCGCCGCACACTTATCAACTCTGAAAAGGGATCGTAAACGCCTCGCCTAGAAAAGCGAAGACGATACGATTACGTTACGTTTCCCATCAGTGTGCGTTGCATGAAGTTTCCTGCTAGAGGTGATATGGTTACGATCCCTTTCCGATTTGATAAGTGTGCGGAGACCATTATTTAGATTTTGTTTACAGAACAAAACCCTGCTAATGAGGTACTACTTCAACGCCTGCCTATTCCTGTTCTGCCTCGCGCTGGCCACGGTGGTGGTGTCTTCCGTGTTCCTGCACTTCGTAGCCACTGTGTCACTGCTAAAGTGGTGTTGTGAGTATACTTTTTGGAGTGAAGACTATCAGCATTAGAACAGAAATAAATATCATAAGTTCGCGTCAGCTACTACAGTAGAACTACGGTAGAACCATCGATTTAAAATGTACAAGATACACAATGTCAGAACAGAGGCGAGACAAAAAAGAAATTTGACAAATGTCAGAATTACTACAAAAAACACATTTATGACTTTGTCATTAATATGTAATCGGGCCGCTATGGCCTCTTACTAGCGTAAGATAATCGTCTCATATGTACTTCATCTACTGTCTCTTTTCTTTTCCGATGATTGGAAGTTAATTTGAATGTCTCGCTCCCACGCTTTGTACATCTTTCTCGTATTGAGAACAATTCGAAATCTATGGGTAGAACTATGCCACACACATATTTTTTCTTTACTTCTACTTAAAAGTGCTACTAAATACAGGTCGTTGTATAGTTTATTTTTTTTTATAGCATAAGGGAGCCTTTTGATGACTACCGACACCCAAGTACATTCGCATGATTGTTACGCAGACGCGTTGCCCTCCTCTCACCCCCAACTGGCTACTCACAAACCACACGAAACACGACAGTGACTCTGTCACTACGCCGGTATCAAGTGAGCGAGAGGCACTTCCCCGGTCGTGCCGGCCCAATTTCGTTGCATAGGAGGATGTAGTGTCATGCTCCACTACCTCCTCCTATGCAGCATGGCACTACCTCTTCGCAAAGTTTTCATCAAGCAGAGCAACAAGCAGTCCCTAATAACAACTGCCTGTTGTTTTTAAGGTGATGTAAGGCCAGCAGTATAAAAGATAGCTAAAATCGTGCTGAACGTGACCTTGGCCTTTGGCGCTCTAGAGAGGAGAGGGCGGCCTCTGTACAGCAGTGGACCTCCTGCGGCTAATAAGGAGAATGTGTGAAACAATAATCAGCGTCAAGTTTTAGTGCACATGTCTTGCGCGTCTTTGACTGTAAAATAATATTAGTTCTTAAGTAAATACTGATGATTGGGCTCGCAAACAACTGTGGGACTCCCATAAATCGCATGAAACTTAAATAAATAATAATAAATAAAACTTTATTGTACACACCAATACAAATCTTTGCACATGAAAACTATAATTAATGGACAGTACAATGTGGCGACCTTATCGCTACAGAGCGATATCTTCCAGGCAACCATTATTTTGATAACATGTATTGCTTGGATCGGGTGCCTAATAACATTTAACATATTTAGAACAAAAAAAAATAACAATAACATATTAAAAACAAAAATATAAAAAATATTAAACTTGATAGTATTGCCATCAATTCACGGCTCACGCCGGTTTCCGTTGAACGAAGAGCAGGTAGCGAACCAAAGTTTGCGATGCTACCACGTACCTTGAAGCGCACGTAAATCAGTCGATTCTACACTTGATTTCTCTCCTGTCTATCATCTACCATCCATATTAGTGTAGTAGTAACACCAACTCTTTTTCTCTCCCCAGTGATACTATTCTACTGCCTCCTGCTAGTCCGCAGCACCTACCTAGAGATGGAGGAGCAGAGCAAACCGCGTGAGTTCGAGATGCAGAACCTGTACAACCCCATCAGACCCCCCCACACCCTCTACGAGTGACCTTACTGGGGATCATTCAAGTAATTACGTAAGATTTTTGAAGTAAAACTTCTTTTCGCGCGCTTGACTTGGGGTGATGAATGCCTCGTCAGGCAGTTCAGCGTTACGAAAAATGTAATCGTTCGAGGCAAACGGAAGTTGAGAGGGAGATATAGGTTAGTGAAGATAAAAAGAAAGTTACGTTTCCTGTATTACTGTAGGTTTAAGAAAGAGCAGTGCGCGTGCACATTTTTCTTTCCCTCGCATAGCTAGTTATGTTTCGTATATGAAGTTCTACTTCAGTATTGTGGTCTTTCTAACATCCCCAATTGTCAGCAAAAATGAGTGTACATATTACTTTCATTTGCTAAGAAATAAGCAAAGCAAACAACCTTCTTCCCCCCAGGCTTACGTAGTACTTGAACGACCCCTTACTTTATTTATTTATTGTATACAGTTTTATTAATATATCGAATTACATATTAAAAGATTTTACAAAACGTTCGCTTTTGTTTTAATAAGTATAATTATGTAAGGCTTCGTCGTAGTCTAGTATGTTAGGTCTTCGGTTCGAGTCCTGAGAGAAAAGTATAATAGAGATTTTTCAATTGCGATTAACATCTCGAAGTGGGGATGTGACGGTGTACCACCTAGCTAGATTAAGTGATTATCTATGGTTTTTTAATTATTTATGATTACACCTAAGCCGTGAAAAGGTAGGCCCACAGGTCAGTGTTCACTTTGACCAGTCGGCCAACCCTATAGTATATAATCTATGGGCCAACCTTTCTCCGGTCTGGATTGTGCACTTATGACGTGCACTTATTGTGCACGTAAGATGGCCACCGTTTATTTATTAATATTTAAATAAAATAGGTCTATAAGTAGCCTACTTACACCTTATCAAGGATAAATAATATTTATTGGTTTTGGCTCGATTAGTCCCTGACACAATGTGAAATTCCTAGTTGCACAAAAGTTAATTATTCTCCGTCAGTTAAGCACGCTAAAATAAAAATACAACTTCAATAAAATAATATAGATGTAATTAATTTATTGTAATAATCCTTAGCATTATAGTAACATGTTGGTCATATGTCATTCCATCCCTGGCGGCAGTGGTTCTAGGGGGTTGCCCGAGGATACGTAGGGGGGCTCCTGAAAATAAAAAATAAAATGTAATAACTCTCTGTTCATTTAGGTGGTAGGAGGCACTATAGGTGGTATAGGTAATTTTTTATGTTCAAAAAGATTTTTTATAAAAAAATAAATTTATATATAATTATATGTAATATCTGTGTAATTCATTTTTTGTGCGTAATTTCCCTATACATATTCCCTATGAAATAAGCAGACGAAATACATATTTTTATCTGATTTACAAAATTATTGCACGTGATAGAAATATTTATAGCAATGTAATAATCAATTAAGTGCTTACTTTAAGAGCGTGTGTTCTCATACTGCATGTAAGTGCGTGCATATGCTGACCGTAACCACATGTGTGTGTCTCACGTAACCACAAGCGTGTGTGCACTGCATGAGTATACGTGCCACCTATATCCACACCTTCCCAACGCATTGTTTATTAAATGCGCTCTTGCATGCACACGAAATTGTGAGTGCGTATAGTACGCAACTGCGTATGACGTACTTTCGCGCCTGTACGTGTGCGTACTTGCGTGCATATACGTACGTAAGTGTGCGTAACACCTGCGTGCGTATTGTCTGTACGTGAGATGCTACGTAGTGAGTGTGATGTTACCATTCTACGTAACTGCATGGTATTATTGTTTTATTATCATCATAGATTGTAACTAAATAATAAAAGTATAACAAGTGTCAAGTCTAGTTTACTTACCTGCCTATAATAATTGTTAATCTGTGGTGTTTGTGAATAAATGAGACGGTCTGTTTCGAACTTTAATTCATGCGTTTTATTAGTACGCACCTGCCCGCACATCTGCAGTAAGTGCGGCGGTAGCAGCGCTCGCGCACGCGGCGGCAGCGGCGCGATCGCGGACGCGGCGCGCGGCCCGAGCCTCTCGCACACCTTCACCCAGCCCTCCCACGCCACTTTGTTGTTCCACACCTGCAACAGAAAGTGTTCCATTTTGAACACACTTTTTTGTTTTTTTTATGATATAGGGGGCCAAACGAGCAGTCCTAGCCATTTTCATGACTACAGACGCCGCATAGACATCCGCATAGAGGCCATACAGATGGGCTGCCCTCTCTCTCCTCCCACCTTCATGGGCCACGACTCGACACGTGCGTGACACGTTGAAAGTATACGACGCGACGTCCACCTATTAATAACTTACAAATTTGACAAATTCACTCTTAATTGACACAGCATAAAGCTTACATTTGAATGCCATACTTGGAATTGAGTTGGAGTCGAGTTGGAGTTGAGTTGGAGTGGAGTTGGAGTGGAGTTGGAGTGGAGTCGGCGTCGCGTATGAGTTGATTTGGAGTGGAGTCGGCGTCGAGTCTGAATTAAGTTGGAGTGGAATTGGCGTCGTATCGGAGTTGAATTGCAGCGGAGTCGGCCTCGAGTCGAAGTTGAGATGGAGTGGAGTCGGCGTCAAGTCTGAGTTAAGTTGGAGTGGAGTCGGCGTCGAGTCTGAGTTGAGATGGAATGATGTCAGCGTCGAGTCTGACTTAAATTGGAGTGGTGTTGGATTCGTGTCGGAGTTGAAATGGAGTGGAGTCGGCCTCGAGTCGAAGTTCAGATGGAGTGGAGTCGGCGTCAAGTCTGAGTTAAGTTGGAGTGGAGTCGGCGTCGAGTCTGAGTTGAGATGGAATGAAGTCAGCGTTGAGTCTGACTTAAGTTGGAGTGGTGTTGGCGTCGTGTCGGAGTTGAATTGTAGTGGAGTCGGCCTCGAGTCTAAGTTGAGATGGAGTGGAGTCGGCGTCAAGTCTGAGTTAAGTTGGAGTGGAGTCGGCGTCGAGTCTGAGTTGAGATGGAATGTAGTCAGCGTCGAATTTGAGTTAAGTTGGATTGGAGTTGGCGTCGTGTCGGAGTTGAATTGGAGTGGAGTCGGCCTCGAGTCAAAGTTGAAATGGAGTGGAGTCGGCAAGTCTGAGTTAAG
>LUGF01020370.1:0-17061 GCA_001625245.1 Calycopis cecrops
TTGGGCAGCATTTGGCAAACTACGTCGGGTCTTCTCGTCACCCATCCCACAATGTCTGAGGACTAAAGTCTTCAACCAATGCGTCCTACCAGTCATGACCTACGGAGCCGAAACGTGGGCACTCACGGTCCGACTGGTCCACCAATTCAAAGTTGCTCAGCGCGCTATGGAGAGAGCTATGCTCGGTGTTTCTCTGAGGGATCGAATCCGAAACGAAGTAATTCGCCAGAGAACTAGGGTAACCGACATAGCTACTCGGATTAGCAAGCTGAAGTGGCAGTGGGCCGGTCATATCTGCCGCAGAACCGATGATCGTTGGGGTCGACTGGTTCAAGAGTGGAGACCGCGCACCGGCAAACGTAATGTAGGACGCCCTGTGACTAGATGGAGTGACGACATACGCAAAGCTGTGGGCAGGAAGTGGGAAAGGTTAGCCGAAGATCGAAGCCAGTGGCGTGCTATGGGAGAGGCCTATGTCCAACAGTGGACTGCAATAGGCTGATGATGATGATGATGATGAAATTCAGTAGCTATGCTTATATATTATATAGTTTGTATTATGAGTTTTCAATATACTTATTAGTGGGTGGGATGGGGAGAGTAAGAGAAACACACCTGTACAGTCTTTGATCGAGAGGGTGTTTATTACGGGTCGGTAGTGACCAAAAGGCTTCGACTGCTCGTTCGTTCCAGTTACGTGACAGTGGCATGCCACCTAGATAACTTACATTATATAAGCAATACTTCAGTACCACGCAACCATTTAAGGACCGAACAGTCCCTTTATTGTTTATTGAATAAGGGGGCAAACGGGCAGTCTGAGCGCTTTAATGACTGGCCACCGGAACCTCACAAGCCGCGTCAGTATAGATGTCTCTTTGTGGCGATACATTTTGAACGCGGGATACCAATTTGTGTACCGGCTCAAGTCGGCTACAATGAAGTTTTGTATAACTTTTTTATAGTATAGGGGGCAAACGAGCAGTGCGTTCACCGGGATGAGTGTAATTCCTAACGCCCACAGATAGCGGCCGGCAACGCTGTACTAAACTGCCGCGAGTGTATTTATTAAAATATTGTGTAGATGTAAGTGTGGGGTCTGTGGCGTAGTGTGGAATAACTTTAACATGGGCTTAGTCAGTTTCGACCCATTCATTTGAAGGAATTAGTGACCCTCTGATTTGACCTTAAAAGTAGCCTAGCTCTATGTAAGGCTTACTTTTAAGTTTTAATAAACGGTCTATTCGCTTAAGGCTTATTCGGGGCAGCTCAAAAGCCAACTGACATCAATATATTCTTAAGTGATACGAGTCAGCTCTGATATTGAATATTGAGCCGACGCCGCTAAAGAAGTTTACACCTCAATAATACACGACAGCTACAAGCATATATCACCGACGAATAACTAGGCGAATTACTACTATTGGACTTCTGAATTGGTTAAGATCTAAGAGCCGGTGAAACAAACTCAGCGGGACTTATGCGGGTAAAATACTGTAACTCAAGTACTTCTTGCACATGAAGCTGTCGCATAACCAGTGGCGGCCTTAGGGGGTGGCGAACGGGGCAATCGCCCGGGGCCTCGCGCTTACAGGGGCCTCGCGCAACAACCCAAGCAAATTTTAAAAAACGTACCTACCTATATTTAAATAAAGTTAGTTTTACTTTATTAAACTAATTCATTAATTCAAAACATAATTGAATAAAACATTATGTAGCACTCGAATATCGCTGATCGAAACACTTGATCGTTTTTTTGCGGATATCTATGGTCGTCCGTGGCCAGGCAAGCGTTTCAAGTGTTGGTTTTTTTAATAGTGTAAGGGAGACACAAGCAGTCAAAGGCCGAAGCATTACCGCTGACATCCAAATACCATTTTTACTCTTTTCCTCCCCACCGCCACCGGAAATTAAAAAACCACACGATATCCGACAGCTTTTCGTGCAGTTGAGTCCGAGTGTTCCTATAATGAAAACTTGTCCGACGTAGACTTGTGCGATTTCTTGACCAAATATCATAAACAAATAATCAAGAACCTGTGTACTTATGAGTTCACTAATTCATAATCGCGATGTTTTTATTATAGTCACAAGAAAAAAGCAGGCCTTGTTAACCATATTAGAGATGGCCAATATTATGTTATTCTTAGTAATTTTAATTCCCACCAAATGGCTCGACTCACATACCACCGCTAATGTGGGAAACTCGGTCCACGAATTTGCACTTATACATATACTATAAGTGTCTACTGTTAATTCGAAACTATTAAAAAGAAAAAAAAAACCTGCCAAGTGCGAGTCGGAGTCGCGCACGAAGGGTTCCGTACCATTATCTACGAAAACAGGAGCTTATCTTTTGTATGGGAGCAAAAAATCACGTTTATTGTATGGGGGCTCCCTTAAATATTCATATTATTTAATTTTTTAGTATTTGTTGTTATAGCGGCAACAAAAATACACCATCTGTGAAAATTTCAACTGTCTAACTATCATAGTTCATGTGATACAGCCTGGTGACAGACGGACGGACGGACGGACGGACTTCGGAGCCTTAGTAATAGGGTCCCGTTTTTACCCTTTGGGTACGGAACCCTAAAAAGTAAAAGATTTTTTTTTTTCAAATAAGTTAAATAGCGAAAAATGTAAACATGCTTTGTATTGACGGCGATAGCGAGCGGCAACCTAGCACGGGGAGAATGACCCCGGTTCCCCGTAGTCGGCCGGCCTCGCAATCAGCTGATGATACAGCGTGAATGATATGATTGATGAAATAACTAAGGGAAATAATAAAACGAGCGAATAAAAAATAACTTAGCGACTATTTATGAGATACTGTATTAATAACTCGAGCGGTAAGAAAATAAGTGAGCGAAAAATAAACTAAACTAACGACGAGTATTGGCTAATAATAAAGTTCAAAACGAACTTACAAAATGTGAGCTGCGATTAATCCATTTCACATATTAAAAATCTAGCTGAGCGACGAAATTACTAAGTGAACGACTAAAAATACTAAGTGAGCGACTAGAAATACAAAGCGGGCAACGTTAATATTAAGTTAGGAGACGATTTTTCTAAATGAAGTTTTACGTAACGAGCTGCTATTTATAGCAGCTCGTTATGTAAAACTTAAAAGTGCAATTTGAGCTACGTTTTGTGAGCTGCTTTATTACTGTTTGTGGAAGACTGATAATCTATTTGAGGTGTTGTGTTTTTATATTGATATTATTTTTTAATGAAAACTACAGATTGGTCACTGCGCGCAAATTTGAATAGCGCGCGGCAGGGCGACGAATCAACGAAATTTCAACCCAACTTCTAAAAGGCTTGACATTTTAGAAGTTGACATTCCAACAGCAGCGCCTCCTACCGGATCCTTACCCGTGTATAAACTTACCACCAGGGCGCGCGACATGACATGTTAAAGTCCTGCCCTCTATATTTCGTCTGTCCCTACTCTGTACCGTATATAAGGGATGGCCAACCGTTTGATCGAGTTTTAGTCGAGTCGATTAAAGAAATAAAAACTTTTTTGAACGTATTTTTTGGAGTCATTTGCTGGCTGCCGATTTCCATCATCTGCGGCGTTAATGTGTACTTACGGGCGTCGTTCTTCATCCCTCCCTAATGGTTAGTTACAAAATGCACAAAACGGTTTCTTTAACCTGCAAAAATGTAAGCCCTATAATCATTATTTATAAAGTTGCACCTGTATATTACTAAGTATATTTATCTGAATGTTTACCATTTAACAAACTGCCGCTGGACCGCAGGTAGATGTTACGACGTAGGCATCCGCCTACCTGCCTATAGGATTTTTAGAAATTCAACCCCTAAGGGGGTGAAATAGGGTGTTGAAGTTTATATGGATTTTTTAGAAATTAAACGCGGGTGAATCCGCGGGGCACTACTAGTTATTTAAAAAGATTATAACATGAATTTCCATCAAGAAGTGACAATACATTCCATCAACTATAGTCTGTTACATAACCTGGGCAAGATGAAACCACATATTTTGTGTATTATTTTCAGGTTACACAACAAAAATCAGATCAATCGGAGCAATAAATTAGCCACAGAAATTTTTCAAAGCTTTTTCTCACTTCGTGCATGCTGTATCGCAGCTGATGATAATAATCGGGGTCCAATTTCTCGTTTCCCCATCTTCTGAACTACCGAAGCCCATAGAGATCCGCATAGGCCATTAAAGTTATACAGATGCCCTCCTTCCTCCTCCTTCCATGGATCATCGTTATCGTGAAAGTGAGAAGTACAACCCCAATCGTGCCAGCCCAATTTGGCTACATGTATACATGCATGCTTGCAGCACTACTCTTACTCTTACTGTTTATACTAATATTAATAAAATTCAAAATAACATAAAACAAATTAACGATAAGAATAAGGAATGTAAATATTAAATTAGTTCTATATATTATAATTAGGAAAATAAAAGAAAATAATAATGTGGCTTTGTTGTTTTACTTCTAGTTTTAACTTAGTAGGTTCTGGTAAGACCCGAAGAACCTAAATCTCTTCTAGCACAGGACTTGATAACTTTAATACCAACGTTAAATCTAAAAACGCGAGGTGTGAGGTTTGGATGTGCACCTATATCTAGTTATCATCGAAATATTTGTTAGTCGTCTTGACAGCATCTATATTATGTATGTGTGAGTACTATGTGTATGTGTACAGGCTATCACGGCGACGATGGTCCGCGAGCGTCAGCACGGACCTGTAGTGGAACTCTCGCGCGTGGCGGCGCGGCGGGCGCGGCGCGGGGGGGCGGGGCTGGCGGGCGCGGGCGGCATGCGCTCCGTGTTCGGGCAAATGGTGGCGCGCCTGCCCGCGCTCACGCCAGACGCGCTCGCGCTGCCGCATAGAGTGTGGAAAGTCAAGTTTGTTGGTTAGTAGCTGCATATTTTTTTGAAACTAATTGAGAGTCTAGGAAGAGGTAGGGCCACACTGCATGCTTACATGCTGCCGAATTGGGCCGGCACGACCGGGTACGTACCTCTCGCTTACACGAGACCATCGTAAAGTGACAGCTGTGCGGAGTGTAAGTATTCGGTGGCCCATTGAGATGAAAGGAGAAAAAACGGCAGCGCAGCTGCATATAGCGTCTGCATAGCGTCTGTCTATGGGCATCGGTAGTCATGAAAATGTCCCCGACTGCTCGTTTACCCCCCTATACCTACCATAAGAAAATAAAACAGGTATCACACGCAAGTGTTTCCTGTCTGATACAAAAGTTGAATCTAATTGTTATATATCATCGATGTCATTTTAAATAAATAAATAATAAATAAACGTGTATTTTGCAGTTTTACATACATTAGAACAAAAACAAACATTCACATTAAAAATATTGCAAAATAAAAGATATTTTTAAGTTTTATGTGAACGAAAGTTGCTCTTAAGAAATACTATGTATAGATAGAAATTATCAAAATTGTACGTTAAAGGCATATATGCCTAGTTAGTATGACGCGTACGGTGACAATAATTCCACAAGCAAACTAAATCTAGTAGTAATGATAGAACTAAATAGTAGTAACAACACAAACAATATTAGTTATTTCTGTTTTATTCTTTTCGTAGCTTACTTAATAATACGCTTAAAATATTTAACCCCTAAGTTTAGACGCTACAACTTTAGAATGTGTTTATTTGTGTGTCAGTATGTGCTATCGCATCAAACGATTCTTCTATTTATTCGTGGTTATTCAACTGCGTCTATCCGCAGGCGAGAGCGTGGACGACTGCGGCGGCGGCTACAGCGAGAGCATCGCGGAGATGTGCGAGGAGCTGCAGAACGGGTCGCTGCCGCTGCTAATGGCCACGCCCAACGGGCGGGGCGACGCGGGCGCCTCGCGCGACGCCTTCCTGCTCAACCCCACCGCCGGCACGCCGCTGCATCTCAACTGCTTCCGCTTCCTCGGTAATTCACTACGAAGAAACTATATGCATTATCTCTAGCTTTTTATATCAGCGTGTTATCAACGTCGATAGTTGAAAAGAGCTGCTAATTTACCTCCCTGTGTAATAAAAACACTATATTTCATATGCTTATACCGTCTATTTGTTAACATCTTTGCAGCCCATATATCTTCTAAATATATTCCATATTGTTACAAATAAAAGTTATCAAATTATGTCACATATTTGAATAAGTATTTCAATATCATTATTATACCTAATGTTTATCATGGTGTGTGCAGGCGTGCTGATGGGCATCGCTATGCGCACGGGCTCGCCGCTTTCGCTGTCGCTGGCGGAGGGCGTGTGGCGGCAGCTGGCGGGGCTGCAGCTGCGGCCGCAGGACCTGGCCGAGGTGGACAAGGACTTCCTGCCCGCGCTGCTCTGCATACGGGACATGGCGCCCAACAACAAGGTACTTGCGGCCGTTCGTTGGTTACAGTAGTTATCCTTACGCTGTGTAGGTACAAGGTCGTCAGCTATGGAGGGTGTATTTTTCGGCATCTGAATATAATCCATAAATAATATTTATGACAAAAACAATATCTAATATATAAAATTCTCGTGTCACAGTTTTCGTTGCCATACTCCTCCGAAACGGCTTGACCGATTCTCATGAAATTTTGTGAGCACATTGTGTAGGTCTGAGAATCGGCCAACATCTATTTTTCATCCCGATATTCCCACGGGATCGAAAGTTACGCGGGTACTCCTCCGAAACGGCTTGACTGATTCTCATGAAACTTTGTGAGCATAATGAGTAGGTCTGAGAATCGGCCAACATCTATTTTTCATCCCGATATTCCCACGGGATCGAAAGTTACGCGAGTGAAACCGCGGGGCGCAGCTAGTGTATAATTTAAGATTTATCAAACTACACAAAAACATTCTGATAGACAGTTAATCAAAACTAAGTACAGTTTTTGAATGAGAATTAACATGGATTTATAAATTCTGATTAGCTATTTATTTTAAACTATTATTTCAATTTAATTTTTATTTGATTTCTAAACGATAAGACGAACATTAAATGTTTGACAGGTAATAGTTTCTATGGGAAAACAAAATTGTTGTGTTTACTATATTCCTAGCATTGTTTCTTATATTTATTCACCTTTTAAACTTTCCCTGGACTTCAACAATAAATTCAGATATAAAGATAGCCAAATCGGTTCAGCTGTTCTCGAGTTTTTGTGGGTCTAACGAACTGCAATTCATTTACATGTATATAGTAGATAACGCGTGATAGGTTTATGGCAAAGAAGAGCAAACAATCTGTCGTAGTCTCGCACGCACGCAACGCACTTGAACATTTGGCGTTTCTTTTTATACAAAGCCTTTTCGTCCCTTCACTTGATCTCCCTACTGGGTCACCCGGATTCTTCCAAACTGATATTATATGTATAATATGTTACGTGAGGGACAATTACCTTATCGATCAAAGATTTTCCTAGCACATATCTCTTGCTATACAGCAATGTCATAATGTTATTGAGTTAGATGGTTGCTCGCAGAGTATTTTTGATATAATCCAATCAATACAATAAAAGAAAATATAAAATATTTGGGTATCTTTGTATTGGATGTTTAACGTTTAGTATAACATGCTACCTATCTCTTGTCGTTTATAGTTCTCTATCTGTCCCCCTGTTTCACCTGCGTAAAATTTACCATAAAGGAAACATTTTTTGATTAAAATTTCATTTTTATATTATTTCAGATCGTGTATTATTTATTTTGTACTTTATCTTTAAAAATGAAATAAAAATAAAACATAGTATTAGAACTGTAATTTAGGTTCTTGGTAGATTCCGGTTATTTCATTAAACGCGAACAAACAATTCCTAATTCAAGACGGTAAAAAAATGTATAGTAATAGTAAGCTATGCTCCACTGTATCCGATTTGAACCGGCACAAAAAGCCTCTCGCTTAAAAAATACTAAGTGAAGTAAAATTGTATCTTGCAATTTAAAAAATACTCTAATAATGAAAAATATATTTTACACTTTTCGAATTTAGTCTTTATGTTACATGCCTAATTTTATAAATTACCTATTTAAATAATCAAATAGGTAATTTATAACGGTAAAAAAGCCTATTTGACCGGACAAATTAAATCCATTAATATGATTTATGTATTTAACCATAAATATTTATAAGCTGACAACACTGCACACATATGACGAAATCATTGAAAAAATTATGTTCAATCTTAATATTCTACAAACTTTTAGTACTCATCATTTTCCTAACTGCACTCCCTCTCTTCTAGACTTAATGATTGTATCTTCTTCTAATAATATTGCTTCTTTTGGCCAACTTACGGCATCATTCTCTTATCACGACTTGGTTTTTCTTTCATATCGTATCCGTCCTCCAAAGCGCAGACCACAAACTATCATGATGCGTAGTTATAATAAAATTAACTTAGAGGCATTGGAATGTGATGTAAACGATATAGATTGGTCTGAAGTTATGGATTGCACAGATATTGAAGGAAAAGTAAACATTTTTAATACTAAGCTATTAAATCTGTATGACATCCATGCTCCAATACGTAGAATAAAAATAAAACATAACCTAGCTCCATGGATATCTAACACCATCAAGGAGTGTATGGCAATTAGAGATAAGGCGAAAAGAAAGTACAAACGGTTTCCCACTGAAAACAACTTTCTCATCCGTACCTAAAGTAGCATGTTAATCTCGTAATGTATATGTAGTTATTCACAGTGTAAATTCACTATCTCTAACAATCTCAAAAATAAATAATTTTTGGATCATAGTAATTATTATATTGTATACTTTTATAATTTTTGGTTACTAATTGAACCTGTATGTAACTTATAATTTTGTGTCGTCGTTAAATTAAACTACACACGTCAGGTATGTTACGTTTAATTAATTTAAAATTTAAACGTATAAAGTTTGTACTGCTGGTGTTAATAAATTCATAATTGCATTAATTGTTTATCTTTACATATTATACACCCTACGCTACAATTAAAGGAATAGGCATATAAAGTGCTGAAATTAGTATTTCTGTTATATTTTGTTATCAAAACCGGTATTTACTTTACGCTTACATACCCTTGACTAAGCCTGTTATATGAAATAACATAACCACAATGAATGCGTTTAGATCAGCAAATTAATTATATTGTTTAAACCTGTTGATGTGTTATAGTTGTTCAGCAAATTCAAACAAAATAATATATTTAAATAAACAAAAAATTATAAACAGTTATAAACAACATACCTAAGTGTAAAACAATAGGTGCGCTTACTGACAAATCGCAAGAAAAAACTGTAAATAAACAGAGTGAAAAAAGAACTCATTCGCTTGACCCTCGTGTTATATCAAAAATCAAAAATAGTATTATTAAATAAACAAAACATAAAACTTAAATTTGAATCGCATACGTCGAGGTGAGTTGGAGTGAAGTCGGCGTCGAGTCGTTATAATGCGGGGTTCGAAAATATCCGATATTTAATATAAATATTAAAATATCGGATATTTATAATATACATCCGATATATATCAAGTTATATATATATCCATTTTGTATGAAAGTCATGTTATCTTATGATTTAAAATGATTAAATTATTTAAAACAAAACTAAAATGTTTTAAGTGGTATATTTATATAGGTAAGTACTGTAAATCAGACAAATGGATCTTCTGGATAAGGCAAAATCAACTGATAAAACAAAACATTGAACTCTGTTAATATACATACCATAAGGGTCCATTCTAGCCCCCGTTTTAATTACATAGTCACGTATAAAAGCTGAAAGTTTGTATGCAAATGCAAACTCTAGAATCGTCTATAAAGTTTGATGTTTACGGGCGTTTTACATCCTTTTACTTTTTTCGCATTTCTGTGTCGTCTATACTCATGAGCGTACCCAGGTTCTGAGCCAGGGGGAGGGGGCAAATCTGATTTTAAGCATTACTTACTGATAGTAAGTAGGAGGTTAAGAGAATCCAGGGAGCGGGCAGCTCCCCCGATCTGCTCCCTCGTTGGTACGCCCATATCTATACTAGTTTTGGCCAGTGGCCGAATGAAACTTACGTGAAAACAGGATTCGTAGATTCGTTGGACAGTATTCTTATTTTGCTCTTAAATAACTTCGAGAGCTTTTTTATTTTTTTTTGTGAGCTGGTACTGTATATAGTAATTATACACTTATTAATTACTAGCTTTTGCCCGCGGCTTCGCTCGCGTTAAAAAGTACTATTGATTAGGTGTAGTTTTTGTGGCTTTACTTTTGTTTAACGTGTGTAAAAAATTTGGACCCTCAAAACTTCTTTGCCCACAATATTCTTTACCAATCTGTTATTAGGCGCTAAAACTATCAAAGTACTGGGTGAACTTACTCGTGAGCAAGCAACATAAAACTGTCCATGAGAAAAGCAATGTTCCCTCAAGTTGATACCCGCACATTTAAGAGTTTGCCCCTGAGACTTGTTTATTGTCATGGCAAAGCAGACTTTTAGGGGAAACTGTAATCATTTAAATTCGAACGGGGTATCATTCGGTATTAATGGGATTCGTGGTATAAATACAGTTTCCTTTTTCGCACACCCAGTTAATATAATGGCTTCCACAATATTGCGATGTAACGCTTTCACTTGCAGTCTCGTACCGTTACAAAGTTTTGGAGCTTTTAAATTTCGCAACAACATAATTTGAGTGCCCACACGTAATAGTAGTTTATGCAACTGTCATATAAAGAAGGGTATTAAAACACGAGTTTGACTTTTACCTGTTGCCATTATTAATATTGAGCAAAAACTATCAAAAATGTCGCATTTATTGTATGGGTTCACACACCTTACATATTAATTTAATTCTATTTTTTAGTATTTGTTATTATAGCGGCGAGATTTATACATCAACTGTGAAAACTTTAACTGTCTTACTATCATGAGACATATCTGCCTGTCGGTAGACGGACTGACGGAAGGACGAACGGCAAAGTCATAGTAATAGGGACCCTATTACTATGACTTTGCCGTTCGTCCTTCCGTTTTACCCTTTAGGAACGAAACCCTAAAATGATAAAGAAGCTCTCAATTTTACAAACACGTAAGTATACATGTCCGCCACACATTGAGCATGCTGGACGCATCTTCTCACCGGATCTTTCCTTCAACGATATTTTTTTATTTATAATTTACTCAATTTATAATGGAGTAAAAAAGCACCATAATTTAGCCCTGTAGCTAATCCAAAATTAAATTTGGGCCAGTAATTTTTATTTTGGATAAGCTACAATAAAAAATTAAAAAAATATATTATCTCTTATTTATTTAAATTGGATTCAGAAACCTAAGCAAATGCTACAAAAAACTTTACTTAAGTATAGTTTAATGACAGTGACCCTTCTGAATTCTGTTACGTGATAGAAAAAGGGACTTCTTCGATGGAAAGTGCTACGGACTGGAAAATTGAAAGAAAACAGTAAAGTAGTCACCACTACGGCGACGTACTTCGGTGACTGCATTTTTCTTTTGCTTCTGTAATTGTAACAGTCTGAAAAAATCAGTCAAGCTTCAGAAAAAAAATAGTCAGCGTTAGCGTACTAGGTAGCGGGTAGGTACAGAATATTATGAGTCTTGATGTATACTTATGTATATATAGGATGGGCGTCAGACATTATTCCTTGAGGCTAAAATAGAAACACTTCACTTTTACTATACTTTTATTCACAATCACTTTTTACTTTTAAAGACACTGATTTTACACTTTAATTATAACAATTTTATTCACAATCACTTTTTACTTTTAAAGACACTGATTTTACAATTTAATTATAACAACTATCCGACATAGTAACGATACTAATAATTATATTTTAAACTATGGCCACAACCCAGCATGTGCACCAGGCGAGCACTGTAGAATTAATGATGATATCGAACGAGAGTTGTCTTTATAAATACCAAAGATGGGTCATTGTTAGTTTGTTTGTCCGGGTGCAGCTGCCTGTTGCACGTGCTGTTTACAACGCCAATTACGGTCGGCGCCGTCACGGCCATGCTGACTTTCACACGTCCTCGTGTGAACACGAACTATCTGAAGATAAAGAAGACATGTTCGTTTATCCTGACATTTTTTACCATTTGTGTTTAATCAAATTTTATACAAGTATACTGGGCAAAAACTATATGACATCATACAATTACAACTTTGTCTGGTCTCGTAATAACGCTACAGACTCGCCAAACCTGGTCCAGTCTCTTCAGACTCTGCAGGTTGACACTCTTGTCCCTTCAGTTCAAATCTGGGCCGGACACTGCTGGACTGGGTTTTAGTCTCTTTAGCTAATGGAAGCTAGACCAGATTATTACCCCAGCAGCACCTTATGCTAGACCGGATTAAAATCCCTGTAGCATACAACTGAGCTAGTCCGAAAAACCTTTCCTTTAGCCAAATCATTGATATACCTTGCAATAACTTCTGATCGTTTTTTTTTTATTTATTATTATTATTATTTTTATTATCTATTTTAATACACCATAGCAATAGTTTTAATATTAATTCGGTCTTAGTCACTACACGAAGTTTCAGAAATTGTACGAGTTCTACTAAAATTCTTTCTATGTCCCATACTTGCGTTTGGGGCACATGAAGTTGCTGATAAATTGTTACTAGCGAGACAAATTGTATCACTTCCCTTAGATATGGTATCGCTTTTTAAAGATGCAGTGTCGCTTATTGCAGATATGCTGTCACTATTATTATAACATAATGGGTTAGAATTGTTACGATCAGTTTCATGAACAAAGTCATTATTATCTGAATACGCCGTCACGTCATCGTCACCGTAATTTTTAGAAACCTCTAGTAACCCTGGTAAACCACGAGGTACTTCACGTAAATTTTCATGGGAAAATTTATAAACTCTATTTGAACCATTAATGTGTTTTAGTTCATATCTATCGTTTTCTAAAACTGCAGTTATTTGAAAAGGACCTTTATATTTTCGATCTAATTTTGTTTGATGTCGTTCTTCACTTTTGACAAATACAAAGTCCCCAACAAGAAAGGGTTTGATAGTAGCTTTGCCTCTATTAAATCTAATCACCTCCTTTTGTGCCAATTTTTCTATATTTTGGGAAGCATTACTACGTGCTAATTCAAGATCTAATCTAGTAGGATTGTCATTGTTTGATGAAATCTTAGATATTTCAAGTGAATTGCCTTTTATACCGAACATCAATTCAATTGGGGAAAACCCTGTTACTCTACAGTGAGTGCTGTTAATGGCAAGTTGTATATCTCCTAATTGTTCTTGCCATGATTGATCATTATTGGCTTCAGCAATAGTAAGCAGATTTTTTAAGGTCCTCATCACACGCTCAACCTGTCCGTTAGCCCTACTGGATCCGGAGGAAATAAGGTGTAGATTAATATTGTGGCCCTTACAAAATTCCTTGAATTCTGAATTGTCATACGAGCGCCCGCGATCCGCAATTATTCTCTTTGGAGCGCCATATAAACAGACCGCCTCCTTAACAAATTTTATGGTATTGGAAGAGCTTAAATTGAACGTGTGTTTAAGCAAAACGAATTTTGTAAAGGCATCAATAAGGACTGAACAATATTCCTTTTTATCACTTTTGCCGCTTAGTTTTCCTGTTAAGTCTAAGTGTACAGTGTGCCACGGGACTGCAACCTTAGGTATTGGATGGAGACGTACCTGTTGAGCGCCTGAGGCACCCTTGGAGGATTTGCATATTAAGCATGAGTCTACAAATTTTTTAACATATTTTGCCATATTGTGAAACCAGTAAAGATCATACAACTTATCCAGCGTTTTTTCATACCCTAGATGCTTTATTTCGACATGTACGTGACTTATAAAGGACCAAATCAAAGAATGGGGTAAGATAGGCAGCCATTTTATAGATTTGTTGCGGTTTATTTTTCTATGTAGTATGCCCTGTCTGATATCGTATGTGTGTAAGACTTCCGGGGGTAAGTCGTTAGACTTAACTTTAGCAATCATATTTAAAATTTCGGAATCACGCTGTTGTTCTACTAATAGCCAGCCTTTTTCTAGTTCGGAAAAATTAACAACTTTAACATTCGAATTTTTAAGATCCAAATTATTTCTTTTAAAGTCTAATATCTCCATAGGAGTATTTCGGGAAAAAAAAATCAGCGTGAGCCATATTTTTACCTTCCTTGTACACGATGTCAAAATTATAGGATTGCAAAATTGCCCACCATCTATGAACTCTAGGTGTAAGGTCTTTTTTTGAGTGAGATGCTTTTAAAGCGTTACAATCTGTAAAAACTGTAAATTTACGGCCGTAGAGATAATGACGAAAATGTTCAACAGATTTTACCACGGCTAGTGTTTCTAGCTCATACGAGTGATAGCGGCTTTCGGCATCAGATGTTTTATGACTAAAGTAGGCTACTACATGGGGGAGACTGTTATATTTTTGGATTAAGACTGCTCCATATCCATCACTACTCGCGTCGGTGTGTAATTCGATAGGCAAAGAGGGGTCAAAAATTTTTAGTATTGGTTTTGATGTTAAATATTTGACAATTTCACTGTGAATTTTATCATGCTCAACAGTCCAAGAGACGGGCCCTTTACCTGATGTTAAAGGGTATAATGGTTTCAATAATTTTGAAAAGTTAGGGATGAATTGTCGAAAATATGTTGCTAATCCTATCAGCTGTCTTACTTGTTTTACAGTAGTGGGTTTTGGGGAATTTTGAAGAGCTTCAATTTTTCGTGGATTCGGCTGGATTTCGCCAGAAGAAATTACATAGCCCAAGTATTCTATCTTTCGCTTCATAAATGAACACTTTTTAAAATTAAATGAAAACCCTGCATTGGACAAAGTTTGTAACAGTTTATTGAGGCGTTCTAAACCTTCATCTACAGTTTTTGAAGTGGATAGCACGTCATCCATATATACCAAAATTTTATCATCATGGAGTGGTCTCAATGCTGCATCGATAGCTCTTTGAAAAACTTGTGGGGCATTTCGAAGGCCAAAAGGCATGGTCAAAAATTCGTACTGTCCTGTTGGAGTAACAAAGGCAGTTTTATCTATCGAGTGTTCACTAACGTTAATTTGATGAAAGCCAGAAGCCATATCAATACTGCAGAAAAAATAGGCTCCATGTAGTTTATCTATCTGATCATTTATCAATGGCAGGGGATAGTTGTCCGAACGAGTATTACTGTTGAGCTCTCTATAGTCCACACACATACGATCACTACCATCCTTTTTTTTTACTAATAAAATTGGACTCGCAAAAGGCGAGGAACTTTCTCTTATTATTTTAGCATCTAACATTTCGTGAATCTTTTTATTTACGATTTCAAGTTCTCTGGGAGATAGTCTATATGGTCTCCTATGAACAGTTTTATTCGGATCTATAAGGTCAATTTTGAGTTCGCTCGTTTTGATACGCGTTGTGGGTAGCCCTTGGATAAAGGAGTTCGAATATTTTTGTAATATTTGATTTAGACGTTCCCTATCCTGGCCAACTAAATCAGTATCGATATTGTTCTCGTCAAAAGGCCCTAACTTAGAACAACAATTTGATGTCTTTGATTTATAAAAAGTTAAGTTTTCGTCATTTATTTCTACACTTAGTCCGGATTTTAATATATCGCGACCTAATAACACGCTTTCACTGAGATTTTCATCTGGCAAAACATGATACAGAACATTAAATGTCAGATTTTCTACATTAGTTAGGCATTTAATTTGTAATGTGGAAGTTACGTTATAAGTACCTACGCCTCTTAATATAACCTGTTCATGAAACCGCTCGCCACTTAATAAGTCACAAAGGCTTTGTTTAATAAGACTGCAATCTGACCCTGAATCAAACATAAAAGGTAAAGTGATACCACTTATCTGTAACACACCATGTGATGCTCTGGCGCAGAAGTTTACACGTCGACTGGAGCCTGGGGCTGCAATCGGGGTGACCTCTTCTTTCTTCTTGTAGCGCATAGGGCAGGCGGAGACTACGTGGCCGGCGTCGCCGCACACGTAACAGTTGACTTGTGGATGAGTACCTGATGGCCCGGAACGAGGTTCTTGTTTAACTGAAACAGTAGAATTGTTTAAATAACGGCGCTGTTTGTCGCGGCATTCAGAACCGCGGTGCCCTATTCTTCCACAGAAATTACAATTGCCGCGAAATGTTGTGATTCGCGAACGCTTTAAATATGTGGCACTTGAAGTAGCTTCCTCGCTTTTTCTTTTTAATGTAAAGCCACGCAACGCACGAAACAGTTGCTGTTTACTATTAATAACGACAGAATTTAATTCTCTACGAATTTTCTCATCACACTGCGATAAAATGGATATGGCAAACCCAGTGACCACTTTCTCTGGCATATTAGCTGTTGGAATCATCTCAATAATATGCCACAGTCGCATACCAGCTTCAGCTGGTCCTTCGTTAGTTCCAATCTGAAATTTTATGATCTGATCAAAGTAATCTTGCATCATCATAGGCTGGGAAAATGATGATATCAACATATCTTTAATGGAATCCCATGATATTTCATTGGGTTGTATTTTTGTTAGGCATGTAGCGGCTCGGCCTTTAAGTGAATGCGTAAGCATTACAATTAAATCGACACTATCCAAGTTTTTCTTCTTAATAATCATCTCGCTAATCTTGCACCAATTTATAATGTCGGCTTCCGGCTCATCTGGATCAAAATTTATTAATTTCATAGGTACGCTGGCCTCAGGTTGATGAGCCGTCATATTTTCAGAAATTTTCTGTAATAATGCCTCCATACCCGAGGAAAATAATGACATTTGATCCATTATTGCATTACTAGCCGTATTGTTTGACACTGGATGCATTAAGAGCGGGTCCACCACTTCTGATATAGGATGGGCGTCAGACATTATTCCTTGAGGCTAAAATAGAAACACTTCACTTTTACTATACTTTTATTCACAATCACTTTTTACTTTTAAAGACACTGATTTTACAATTTAATTATAACAACTATCCGACATAGTAACGATACTAATAATTATATTTTAAACTATGGCCACAACCCAG
>LUGF01020377.1:7386-34188 GCA_001625245.1 Calycopis cecrops
GCAATGCGCATGTGATGCCCCTGGTGTTGCAAGCGTCCATAGGCTACGGTAACCACGCACCATCAGGTGGGCCGTATGCTTTTTTTGCCACCATCGTGGTATAAAAAAAAAAATCTCTAGGTGATAAGACTTAAAGGAAGTAATTAATTTCAAGTGCAGTTTGTAATCAAAATAAGATTTCAAAAAACGGACAACCTTTCAAGGGAGTGTTCAAGTATTACGAAACGCACTTTTTTGAAGATTTTTGATCCCCCTCCCCCCATGTAACGCGCCGTAACGTTGTTGTGTAACCAGAAAAACGTTACGTAAAACACAACTCGGCATATTTTACCTAAATTAAACAAAATAAAGTCTCAATTGTCAAAATTTTGAATATTATTTTTGTTTATTAAAATAAACAACGTTACGTAACACGTTCTACGTTCCTCATGTAACGTATCGTAACGTTTTACTGGACCAACATTTCGTTACGTAATACTTGAACGCTCCCCAAGCCGGACAAACCGGGGTATATACACGAGTATATAAATGAAAATGTAAAAATATTTTAAAACGCTACACGTAGCACAGGACAGTGGCGCTACGTCGTTGCTACGAACCTCGTAGATGCTACGAGCTAAAGCACGCGAATTGATAAGCCCGTGTATGGTAGAGGAGGATGAAGGGCAACGCGTCTGTATAGCTTCTGTGCGGATGTCTATGGGCGTCCGTAGTCATGGAAATGTCTCTTACTGCTCGTT
The DNA here is from genome assembly GCA_001625245.1 of Calycopis cecrops. Taxonomy (NCBI): domain Eukaryota; kingdom Metazoa; phylum Arthropoda; class Insecta; order Lepidoptera; family Lycaenidae; genus Calycopis; species Calycopis cecrops. The sequence continues at coordinate 8,127 of LUGF01020377.1, forward strand.
TGTCCCCCTATACCACAAAAAAAAACTGATTGACGACGAATATCTCCAATTTTTGAAGTAAAACTTCTATATGCGCGCTGGACATGGGGAGTAAGTTGGCGAGAGCGTTACAAAAATCACACATCGGGCGGGGCCAATAGAATTTGTCATTAAATTCAAAATTCAAATTTGATTTAAATAAAACTTTTTGTTTTTAAAAATAAATATCATATGAAATGTTATGACATTGTATGGTACTGAAAATCAATAATTAAGTTTTACTTCAGTTGTGTGGTCTAAAGCACACACTTTTTGTACTGAAAACGTTATTGTTCAATCTAAAAATACACAAGTTCAAACAAAACAAAACAAAAGTTATGTATATCTACAATAATAACGAAGAAGTAAGGTAAACGAAACTATAATTAATATTTTTAGTGTGTGGCAAGTGCCAGGTGCACTGTATTGTTAAAACTTCCCTTCAAATACGTGTCAGGTACACAAAAAAGCAAAGATGTTTTTTAATTATCGTATAAAATGAGCTTGAGGTTCTTTTCGCCCTCGGAATTGGCTTTTCTCAGCCTAGTAACTTAATCCGTCTTATAGCTCATTAAATATAAACAGACCTCTATAAAATAGAATAATGTAGTAGAGATTTAGTGAGGCCAGTGTTATGTAGGAACGTACTTTCTGTTATTTGTTTACTGTTAAAGGTGTTATCCTGAATAGTTGATTTTCTTGTTGTCTGTACATTGCACATTTAGAGTAAATGAAGATAGAAGAAGTGTAAGAGGTAGTGCCAAGCTGCATGCTTGCATGCAGCCGAATTGGGCCGGCACGACCGGGGAGGTACCTCTCGCTTACACGAGACCGGCGTGAAGTGACAGCTGTGCTGTCGCGTTTCGTGCGGTGTGTAAGTAGCCGGTGGTCCACGGAGGTGGGAGGAGAAAGGGGGCAGCGCATCTGTAGTCTATGCAGATGTCTATGGGCGTCGGTAGTCATGGAAAATGGCTACAACTGCTCGTTTGCCCTCCTATACCATAAAAAAAAAAAAGATAATTGCATGATAAGAAGTTACGAGATTGTCTGTTGGTAGGTGAGAGCGATATTGCTGCATTAATTGGCTAATTCATCATAGGAAGTGGTACCGTTGTATATTGGTCGACACGACAGGTCAGGTACGTCTCGCTCTTCAATAAATAAAGAATGAGATCCTCCTCAATTGGCCAATAGAAACTCAAAAAACGCCAGCTCAGCTGTCACTGAGGTGTTATGTGAGCCGAATTTCCCACTAACTACACTATAAAAGATAATTCGTAAAGTAAGAATCTACAACATATTTAAGCATTTTAAGCGAGTTATATGAAACTAATTAAAATTGTAAAGCCAGTGGAATTCGCCATTTTGTTTAAAGCTTAAACATGCGAAATTAACAAGACTTTTTTACTAGCTTATGTGGCGAGGATATGTTAAAACGTCGAATGAAAAACACTGCTAATATGTTTAGTAAGTCCCATATATGATCATTATCTAACTAATAAGAAGTAGTGCCACGTTGTGTTGCAGCCGAATTGGGCCGCAGTGCAGCAACGACGCAGCTTACATAGCTCAGTTTATGCTAGCAGTAGTCGAAAGCGGAGTTCGTTGACCCGCTGTATGTTTGTGCATACCACAGCCGTGACATGGTTATTCTGGGAATAGTTATGGCTATTCAATATTGTAATATGTTATATGTTATATGTTATTATATGTATTTAATATGTTATATGTTATTAACTGGTTGCGTATCCATCGATTTATAATTAGTACGAGGTCTAGCTATTGATGCAAAGAAGATGAAATGGGTTTTCTTATTTCACTAGTGAGCTGAGAAATATCGTATAATATCGTTTTATTCGAACTTAAGTACAAGCAAGAGAATGTTACAGGAACTGTATCATAAGATACAGTTCCTGTAACATTCTCATCATCATCATCATAAGATAAGTCTATAGTATAAGCGCTATAAGCGCAATTTTATCCCACGCACCATTTCAATATGGAATCAGCTGCCCCCCTCGGTATTTCCGGACCGATACGACCTTGGGATCTTCAAGAAAAGAGCTTATTCTTTCCTCAAAGGTCGGCAACGCATCTGTTAGACCTCTGGTGTTACGGATGTCTGTGGGCGTTGGTGTTCACTTTACATCAGGTGACCGTTGCAGTGCTCGTTTGCCTCATATGCTATAAAAAAAAAAGAATAAGTTAGTAAGTTGTAATTTGTATTCATGTGATTTTCCCTTATACTTTCGGTTTATATACAATCTACAGAACCAGAGACCAATTGATATGCCCTGAACACGCGATAAATAGTTTTCAATAAAAGCGTATGCAGATAATCCTACGAATATATAAATCGTTGAAGTTAAATTTCTTTAGAATTCTCGTAATTTTAGATTCGACAAATCGAAAACATAACGTAGCTGCTTTGGGATTTTGAACCTACGTAGTGCAATGTCCAATCTGAACTTTATATTATATAGATTTACTAGCTGCTTCCGATCCCGTGGAAAATCGAAAATCATCCCATGGCATTCCATAGGAAATATTTTCGGGATAAAAACTACCCTGTGTTAATCCAAGTTACTTTCTATGTGTGTGCCAAATTTCATGAAAATCGGTTCAGCAGTTATCGTGTGAAGTTACTCCTTCAAACAACAACAAAGAAACAAACAAACATAGAAACTTTCGCAATTTGTAATATTAATAGGATATTTTACATTATTATTATAAAATACATTACATTGTATACCAGTTACATATAATACTTATAATATTGGCTCCAGCGGATGAGTAACTGATGAGCCGCAGTAAGTAGATCTACGGGTGAAGGATGCTTGTGTTTGTCGTAGAAGGTGACTGTGTGACTCGCGTATTAAGTGGAATTTTAAATGCTAATAAGACGACCAAGATCCTCGACTAGCAACCGATTGTCTGCGTCAATTTCCACACCTCAGCATCATTTCAATAATTATCCGTCTACCGGTTTAGTCTTAGACGTCGAATTAATCGCTTGGGGACTGAGACTTTCTTGCAATATAAAGAAAACTCCGCGCTTCACTGCGCTATATTGTTTATATACGCACGTCAAACGAGCTTAACCAAAGCCTACTTAATCTTGACAAAGATGTAATAAAATATTAAATAGAATAGTGTTGTACAAATAAAAAAAAGTTGAAATGTAGAATAAATTGAATATAAATATTCGAAAACCAATTCAGAAGGATGTTACATCTAATGGTCAACTTATACCCGGCTGACTGATACTTCCCTGAGGAAGTTTCTACGATAAATCAGTTTTTACGATCGAAAGTTTTCTTATGTGCAATAGGGCTGGCCAAATCCCTTATGTTGTTTTCTTTGAATGACATAAGTTGCTCAAAACACAACATATTACGAACGAGATGTAATTTATTTCGTAATATGTGGGCAAATGACTAATCGTAGCGTTTTGATGACCAGAGATGCCAATAGACATATGTCTAACATATGTAGACGTGGACTCTTGAAAACATGAGATAACTCACTTGAGTGAAAACTCCCAGCCTGCTCCGGATAGATTCACATGCAACACGTTATAGACGCTTATTTATACACAGACTTTTAGAGAAGTCAACTCTTGAGGTATCAATAAATTGTAAGGAATAATAAAAAGGAAAATTGGAGCACTTATCCACCAACCACCCTTGCTCCTACACGCCTCTCGGTATACGGACCTAATCGCGGGAGATGCACGGGGGTTTGCTCACCGGCTCTGTTCTCCAACGAGCAACTCTTGACTCCCTACAAACTATTTCAGTGCCCTCTCGTTATACCACTCTCCCCTGTCTGAGGCCTGACGTCACAGAGACAGAAGTCGTCATCGGCCCTGTCAGTCCAGGTTTTTGCAGTTACGCCATTACATGTCCTTCCTCTTAGTGTGCCATGTATGCGCAAATCTCTTCAGCAGACCAAAACTTAGTTCATTTGTGACTAAATCCTGATAATAGACTGGGCCCATTGTACTCCGGAAGATGCCATACAACATTGCATTTCGCTTGTCTTTGTGCAAATCAAATTCTCACAGAACATGGTCTCTGGTCTCAACATCATGACCACAAGGGCAGGATATTAATTCGCATGACGCCATTCTGTGCAGGCGACCTCTGAAGCACCCGTGCCCTGTTAGTATCTGTGAAATAACGTACCAGGTTCCACCCATTGATGTGCTAGACCCGTTGTAACTTCTGGAAAGAAACAGTGCAGCTCCATTCCATCTGCACTCGCGGCCAGCGTGACTCTCTGACTGATCGTCCGCAATAGCGCTTTTCTTTTTCTTGCGTTCCCTGCCCTTGAGCCCCGCGCACTCCTCCTGCCCGCGCCCCGCCCGAACAACGTCCAGCTCGGCGGGCAGAACGCCGGCCAGTACTGGTAGCACCGCACTGCTGCACGACCTACATACCATCGTCAGTAATATCAACGCTGGTCTTTGGGTGCGTAATGATGAAGACTGTACCACATACAAGTGAGAGCGTCGACACCAAAGTGCTGCAGCATGTCAGGATTGCAAAATAGGTTCTGTGGTACAGGAGCTTAAACGCTAATGATAATTGGAGCAAAGTAGTAGACTTCGTTGAGTCAAGAGATATTTTCAATTGTAATAAAAAATTCTTTGCCATAAATACGATTCGGTTATCCTGGCTTATAAAATATCCGGCTTTAGTTATTTATGAAGCTAGCAGATACGATACCGGTACATCCGGGTGACCTTTAATATCGCGTGTGATGAATATTATCTGTAATTAATCATCATTATGAACTCTTTTAATGTACGCCACAACATCCTCCACTATAGGTAGTGGTTGATGTTGTGGCGTACATTAAAAGAGTCATCTTACATGATTTGTATTCATGTATATGGAAAATTCTCTATATTTTTATATTAATACAATCTTTGAAAATCAAAATTTATGGTCTTTTAGAGCGATTTAGCGACTACAACGCTCCTCAATTTCCACATTTGCATGCGTCCCAGCATAGCCATCACATTTTAGTACCTATCTGTTGTCACTTTACGCCTGTCTCGAGTAAGCGGGAGATACTTCCCCGGTCGTGCCGATCCAATTCGGCTGCTTGAAAGCATGTAGTGTGGCATTACCTCTCACACAAATGATATTTGCCTACCTTAAAAATTGAGAAGTTCGCTACAATACTTTTATAAATTTTAATAAAAGCTTATATTTTTTGCCATCCCAGAGCCAACAAATCTCTAAAAAATGTCTCCCGCTTAAATTATTAGTAAACAAAGCTTTAGGAATGTCTTATCGCCCGCCCCTCGGTGGCTGCTTCATTTTTAATACGATTGTTTTTAGGGTACCGTAATGTGTACCTATACAAAATCCGTAGTCGTCCCTATCAGTACTTCTTACTCAGTCCCGTGCCTCTGAGAGCACGATAAGCCGTCGGTCCTGCTCCTGATTTCTTGTCGTGGTCGTGTAGGGCTGTCGTCCCGTCGGAATACGAGAATGAGGGAATAGAGAGTGCACTTGTGTCTGCGCGCACACTTGTGCACTATAATATGTCCTGTGTAGATGGCTCGTCTATATAGAGACTGCCGTAGCCGAAATCGCCTAGGACGACATTATTACTATTACTCAGTCTCTCAAAGTAGCCAGTAAACACAAATTCTCTATATTTGTGACAATATGAGAAGTAGTGCTACTTACGTTTCCTAATACTAACGTGTAAATAGGGCTAGCAAATTGCTTGACGTGAAATAGCTATCACTTCTGGCCGGTGCTTTTATTTTTACTGGTTTCTCTTCCAACCGTGTGGGTATAAATCAGCTGTAATGCAGCGTTCACTACCTCTTAAAGAAGGTACCTAGCGAGTAGAATAGACCCTTATGAAACGTGTCCACAGTTACGGGACCCCTTCATCTCTCAGTGTTTGAATTTTTGGGATCTTAGGGTCAATTCACACCAAAAGCGCGGCGAAGGGCAGCGAAGCGGAGCGCACTTTCAGTGTCATATGAATTTAAACTTTATTTTCATTAATATAGTACTTGTTATCGAATTCTCGCGACTTCCGCGCGGACTCCACGACTGCTCGAGCATTCGCGGGAATCCGCGCGTCTTGTTCGAGTTTCTCTTGCGATAATAAGTATTATTGTAATTATTATAAAGTTGAAATTCATATGACACATAAACTGCGCTTTTGGTGTGAATTGACCCTTAGTGTTTGAAGAAAATGGATAGTCACAGAACTATACAATGTACGTGCTTTGATACGAGTTTGACGGTGCTTATAATACAGCCTTCTTTGGTATAATACGATTATAAGTCCTCTACGAGACTGTACTTATTATTATAAACACCTTCGATATAATCTCCCCCCTAGCCTACACAGGCACCGACTTCCTGGCGCGTTGTGTGCGAGGTCTTTATTTCTTAGGATAAGTGTCAGGCCAAGCCATTGATTGAACAATAAGCATTAGGCGGGTTTATTATTACTCTCTCAAATACGGGGGGTTGAGATCTAAATACTCCCGTATGACATGTCGTATAGGTACTCTAGAGATTAGTATATTGCTGGCTAGGAATCTTGGGATATTAATGAACATATCTAGATTATCAGTCACCAAGATTACAGTCAAAACACCGTGAACGTTAAACACAAAAAGTTCGAATAAGATTCGATGATTAAGATTATTGAAGTAAAACTTCTATACGCGCACTTGGGGAGTAAGGTGGCGAGAGCATTACAACAATGCAATCACACATCAGGTGAGCTCAATTTATGTTGTCATACAAATTCAAACTCGATCTAAGTGAAACTTTTGTTTTATTTAAAAATAAATATCATATAACACGTTATATCATTGTAACTACGGCAATGAATTTGTGTAATAAATCAATAATTAAGTTTTACTTCAGTTGCGTGGTCTAAAGCACGCACATTTTTTTTTCTTTTTCCAAAAAACGGCAATTGTAGCATATCAGTAGGTATAGTATTGTAAGAGGTAGTGCCACACTGCATTTTGCATGCAGTCGAATTGGGCCGGCACGACCGGGGTGGAACCTCCCGCTTACACGACACCGGCGTAAAGTTCGGTGTGTTAGTTTCGGATGGATGCCCATTGAGGAGGAAGGAGTCATCTGCATAGCCGGCTTTTTTGCCCTTCTATGGTATAAAAAAGAAGGCGTCTTTCTTTACGGGATCTGTGAGACACATGCGCCATAAAAAACCGGACGGCAGACTGAGAGAAGTGTCGTGTCATAAAAAATGGAATGCGTATGACAACAAAAAATATATTTTTCGCTTAGCAGATGGTGCCGGCAACAACGGATGTGACGTCACAGGATGTATGTTACAAGGATATATCTGAGGACCGGCTGGCGCAGCGGTAACAGCGCAGGAATGCTGAGCGTGTTGCGCCAGAGGTCGCAGGTTCGAATCCCGCCTGGTCATGCGATGTTTTATGTGTATATGTATTTTTAAAACGAAATCGAATATACAACATTTCTAAAATGTATTGAAAAAATATTAAATATGTTGTCTGTTATCTAGGACCTTTTGCCCTCTTCCTCCTCCTCCTTCAATAGGCCATCGGCTACTTGCACACCGCTCGACACGACAGCACAGCGGTCACTTTACGCCGATAACTCCCCGCTCGTGCCGGCACCTGGCATTACCTTTTAGTAAATTCTAAAATTTAATTTGTCAATACAATCAGAGCCGACATGTCTTAATCTCTCTCCGACATTTGTAGCTGAAGACACACGGCACGCGGTTGGCGGTGAGGCGGATCTCAAGTTACATTGGGCTCTATGAAATCCGTTGATACCTAACACACGTACACCGCCAGACCGCGCGGTCGAGCGGCGCTCTCGCCGCGACCGCCTCTCCGCGCGGCCGTCCGCGCGGAGAGGCGGTGCCTCACACACGCAACCGCGTAACCGCGCGGATCAAGAATTTCAATTTAAAAAAATTTTTAGGCATCAAATACTATATATAATATATAATAATACAGTCTATACTATCTCATTATAGACTGTATTATCTATCTACTATGTAATCCGTAGACAGAGAAAAAAATGTCAATTTCAATTTTCCATTCATCCATGTATTTCAATTATTTTACCCCAAATCCTGCCAAAATGTACCGCACAAAATGATGCGAGACTAGGGTCTATTACAAAAAAAATATTTTTTATTATTTTATTAACTAATAACTTTATATTAGCCGATGCAATAAAATTATTATTTATTGCTTATTAAATTAATGGATTAATTAATAATATTTTACAAAAGCTATTAAGAAATTATTTTATAAGACGTGGATTCTTTCTTTTATATAGCTGAATTGGGCCTGCACGACCAATAGCTCAAAATATGATACCGGCATAAAGTGATGACTATACCATTGTTTCGTGCAGCTCGTAAGCGACCCTAATATTCTTAATAATAAGGGACACTTAATAATAAAGGGAATATATATTTCGTAAAGTCCCCTCAGGACTTTACATTATATAAATATTGATACTAAATTATACTAAATGTATAATAATACGTATAAATAAATTAGAATAGAATAGAATAGAATAGAAAAGCGTTTATTCAGTACTCCATATTAGTATACAAAAAAAATAGGCAATAAACACAATCATATTATGAGAACAAAAGAAGATAAAAAAAAAAACAAGAATAAAACTAAATTATACCAACTTAACTAAGGATAAACAAAAACTTTGTGTTTATCTGCACAGCAGCGCAATGTGGAGGAGCACTGAAAGGGATACCACTCGGCATACATCGGAGAATTTGAGTTCTCCGACACCGATTTTCAGTGGCATCCGGAGATGGAGACGGAAGACAGTGATAATTAATAGTAAATGTTTAAACATTGTGCCAGTATTTGTTGCCATCAGTAAACATTACACGAAGTTTGGAACTGCTTTATGGTTCTCTGAACATCAAAGGATGTTTAATTTTATATCTCGACACAGAATTATACAAAGTTGTCTGGAACAATATTAATGTTTTTCACTATCGATAAAACTTCCGACCTTTTCGTTCCTATTCAAAAGGAAGGTTCCCTTTTGAAGAATTCCATCGTAAATTTTCTTCATACTTCCTACCTTCATAACTTTCACTGTATATTTTCATTAAATTGGCTTTTTTGTAAGAGGTAGTGCCGCACTGAAAGAATGTATATTATTTTATCGGCACGGCCGGGGAGGTACCTCTCGTTTACACGAGACCGCCGTAAAGTGACAGCTGTGCTGTTGCGTTTCGTGTGGCTGATTGCCTACGGTGGAAGGCGAAGGAAGAGGGGTAACGCATCTATATGCGTATACCTCTATGCGGATGTCTATGGGCGTCGGTAGTCATGACAATGGCTCGTTTGCCCGTGTCATTATCTCTTACTAAAAGTTAGTTTAAAATGCGCGGTAGGTTTGGATTCCGCCTCAGGGTGACTACAACATATAATCATTACACACAACTTGTAACAGTATATATTGATATATTATGTACTAGCTGTGCCCCGCGGTTTCACTCGCGTTTAATTTCTAAGAAATCCATATAAACTTCAACACCCTATTTCACCCCTTAGGGGTTGAATTTCTAAAAATCCTTTCTTAGCGGATGCCTACGTCATAACATCTAACTGCATGCCAAATTTCAGCTTGATCCGTCCAGTAGTTTGACTATATTTTCCAAAATAAAATATAGTCTATGTTACTCGTGGATAATGTAGCTTTCGAATGGTGAAAGAATTTTTAAAATCGGTCCAGTAGTTTTTGAGCCTATTCAATACAACTAAACAAACAAACAAAGTTTTCCTCTTTATAATATTAGTATAGATATAGGTACTTATTAAAGCTGGTTCATATTCGGTCATCTAATCATGCCCTCTGGTGACAAGACCTTCTATCATGTCCCGTTGCTGCGTCAATTATATTGAAGTGCTGGGATATGACTAAGTTTAAATAGCCCGCGGCACTAGATGACGCTTGCTAAACTATCTAGTACCGAAATTTATTGCTACACACAGACTTTTTAAGTACCTACTCGATAATCTTTAAAAAGGTATAATAATCTTCAAGAAAAGAGCATATTCTTCTTTCAAAGGTCAGCAACGCACCTGTTAGCCCTCAAGTGTTGGTTTGTCAGTTTGTCTGTAGGTACGTCCGGGCTAAAATCAAAATCTATTGGTTTTACTTCAAATTTTGCATGAATATTACGAACAGGTCAACATATATGCTACACATTATCACGATATTTCCACGGGATTGAAACTTATGCAGGTGAAACCGCGGGCGCAGCTAGTCCTGAATAATTTATTATATAAAATGTCAACGAAAGGTTTCTTAAAGTCTATTTGTCATATAGCATTAAGATTTTATAATATGCTATATTTTTGTTTTGTTTGGTAAATTTCCAGACGGTCTAGCGACGACCATGTTGATCGATACCCGGCTGAGTAGCCGGGTATCAATCAACATGGTCGTCGCTTTTTTAATTGACGCGCCCTGATCCAGAGTATAAGGGTGACTGATGATGATCATGTACGTAGTTTAATATAGTACAAGAGCCGGCTGAAGTTATTACGTGTGTAGGTAGTACCGGAGCCGAGTTTTTGAATTGTAAATGATGAATATGCAATGCTTTTGCTTACAGAGTTCCTATATAGGGCTGTCACTTCACAAAGTATACGTCTTTTTTTAAACGTGGGGTATTGCAGATCGACCGTAGTTAAAGCCTCATACTGTTCAATTATGACAGACTACAGAGATTATTTGTTCTTTGTGGTTTTTAAAGGTGATAAAATAATAAATTGAATAATTTTAAAATAAATTGAAAAGGAATTAAGTAAGTTATATCTATCAACACGTTATACGGATCGGACAGAAGTTTGATTATATTATACTCTGTATAGTTGTGGTGGAAAAAAACGAGTTGCGGCTGGTGGCGTCCCTCGCCGACATCTAAATGTAACAACACGAGGTAATGAGGAGGCTGTTACAAGTTCTGTGTAATTATTGTACACGGTAATGTCTCAGTCGCTTTAAAATTAAAATTAAATAAAAATATAAGCAACGTTTGTTTACAATATAACTCGATTAACGTGATTATAAACTGTCGAAAAATTGTGAACTGCACCAATCCATTCACAATTTAAAGCATTATTTTACGTTAATTTAAATTCTGTCCTAAACAAACCGTAAAATTGTGAGCTACTAGTAGCATCTGAGCATCAAACAAAAAAACCGATTGGTCTAATGTCGTGTGGCGCTCACAATGAATATCACTTCTATTTAAACTTGGCTGGCAAACATTATCGATTCAATCCATCAATCAAAAACAATAAAGTAGCAGCCCTACGTCAAGTTCGCAGAAATAAAATATAAGCCTCAGCGACATGTGATAAGAGAGTCACTTGAGTTACACTCCTTACAGGAGGAGGCAGCAGTCGTGGACACCGGGGCCCAGCTGTCAGCGGGGAACATCAGACTCTATTATCTAAAACATAAAGTTTTAAATAGTAACCACTAAATAAATATTTGAATGTGAAAATAGTGAAAACAGGGCGACATACTGCGTAATACGTTTTCTAGAACAGGGTTTTGTTCGGTGAGGTGCTAGGCATGGAGGAGGCTTTAATCTTTACTTTTTATATTAAAAGGCCCATTATATAAAATTTGTGTTAATTGGAGATGGAGCAATCAGCCTGCGAGCTCCTGGTGATGTTCCTCACACAAATGACACTCGCGAGTCGCGACTGTAACGAGATCTCGACGCAGACCTGTTCATTAAAACACACAATTGGAAGTATAACAATCAGCCTGCGAGCTCCTGGTGATGTTCCTCACACAAATGACACTCGCGAGTCGCGACTGTAACGAGATCTCGACGCGGACCTGTTCATTAAAACACACAATTGGAAGTATAACAATCAGCCTGCGAGCTCCTGGTGATGTTCCTCACACAAATGACACTCGCGAGTCGCGACTGTAACGAGATCTCGACGCAGACCTGTTCATTAAATTTTCACACAACACACATTCGTGAATGTGGCGCGAAATATACGGTTTTTTTTTACATTTAGAATAGAATGTTCGAAAAATATTTCCTTTTATAGAGTCAAATTTCTTTTTTTTATTTTTGCGCCAATTCGTGGTTTAATTAATTCACGCAGAAGTGGTCAGGTTAAATATTATATCGAGTCATTGAACCAGTGTCAAAACGATAAATTAAAATGTCGGGTACTTTATTATTTTGTGACGTCTGACGTCGGAGGCCCGAGTCCTTCCGTGGCCAAGTTTATCAAAACCGCGACAAAATTCGTTACAGAAACTTTATTGTGATTGCAAATTTACATCACAAAAGCCTTACAATATTGTTCGTTGCGTTGAAATATTTTCACGGCTTCACGTTTATTTCTCTTGTCCTGTTTCCCATTTTATCTTCTCTGTAACTTTTTCATATTTATGTTTGTCAGAGACACTTCCACGGTCGTGTCCGTCCAATGTTCGTCTCTCTCATTAGTTCGACATTCACATCATGATTCATAACAGAGCGCACAGTCGACGGTCCCAAACTGCTTCCAGCAGCTCCCTGGGCCTTTATTCCGATTATAAATCCAGCCCGACACTGCGCTTTTCGGCGCGCAATACCTACTTGATAATCTAAGAAAGATTATCAAGTATTCCACGCTTAAAAGAGATATAAAAGTAATAACTAGTGATAAATAAGTGGTATTAGTTATTGGAGTGCTATTTATGAGAATATTTGCACTTAAAGTGATTGTAAGGTAACATACAGGTTACAACAGCAACCTAAAGGAGTCAGTGCTAAGATTTAAATATGGCGTTTATTATTCTATCCTTATATTTCATTTATATACCTACTGGTGCGTAGACAGAGAATACAATAGACGAAGGCTTAGCGTGGCCACATGTGATAGCACTAAATGTGTTGACATTGTTTGTTGTGTGTTGATGACATGGCACTACTTCTTCCTTATATTTACTTCTGTTGCTAATTTGTCATCTTCGTATAAGGTTCCTTTAATTTTTTTCTCAGGAGGTTGTACTTCATCCTGAAATATTAAAACATTTAATATTAAAAATGAGAATAGAAATAGTAATAAAACATTTTACATAATACATAATAAGTAGTAAGTTATAATAATAAGTAGGTCGTAAGTATCTACAGAGTCAACATCAGTGGTTAAGTCAGTAGGAACACCGCTGGGGTTTAGTGGGTAGGGGGAGCCGCTTAGTCGGACTCCCTAGTCCCATATACCCCCTGGGATCTCCCCCACCTAGGAGCATGCCTAAATGCATTTCCCAGCGAGAAAAAAAAATCCTTTGTAATTTCGGTCGGAAAGTAGAATTTAAGACCATAACCCCGTATGAAGTAAACACTATCAAACATACAACACAAACAGTTACGAGTTGTGTTAAACTTTCAAAGTTAGTTTGCAAAGTTTGCGGTCAAATTACCTAGCTCTTGTCGTTTATTTATATAATTGTGTCACAAGCGGTTTATAACATATAAAATGCCTCCAAAATATTTGTGTAGTAAGTTATAACACAATAAAATTGACCAGACTGACGACCAGACTGGCGCAGTGGTACAGGGCTCGGATAAACTGAGCATGTAGCGCTAGGGGTCGCGGGTTCGAATCCCGCCTAGGTCATGGATGTTTATCTATGTATTATATGTATTTCTATAATAAAAACCTTAAATATATAAAATTTCTTAAATTAATAAAACATATTAAATATATTTCCGTTGTCTAGCACCCATAACACAAGTCCTTACGGTACTTAGCACGGGGCTAGACTAACGTGGTGTGTAAAGTCCACAAACATTATTAAATTATTATATTAAAATTGTGCCAAAAAATTGACGTATTATTGTTACTCGCAACCGAAAGTTACTGATAGACAAGTTAATAAGCTGCCACTCTCAATATGGCAATAGCCTAAATATTTGAAATCCAATAGTAAGATTAAAAAATTTAAATATCTAAAACAAACTTGTGTTGTGAACAAATTACCAGCGAAGTATAAAGTAACTGGCATATTATACTTACATAACTGACATATTATACTTACATAACTGACATATTATACTAACATAACTGACATATTATACTTACATAACTGACATATACTAACATAACTGACATATTATACTTACATAACTGACATATTATACTAACATAACTGACATACTCTAACATAACTGACACATACTAACATAACTGACATATTATACTTACATAACTGACATATTATACTAACATAACTGACATATTATACTTACATAACTGACATATTATACTAACATAACTGACATATTATACTTACATAACTGACATATACTAACATAACTGACATATTATACTTACATAACTGACATATTATACTAACATAACTGACATACTCTAACATAACTGACATATACTTACATAACTGACATATACTAACATAACTGACATATCACGACATGGTCAAGCTCGGATAAGCGGACGTGGGTTGATCACTCACTCAAGAAAACAGATGACCCAATAGCCCCAGTATCTGAAGGCAGTTGATCGAACTTTTGCGGAGACGTCTGAAAACCAGGAATATTCTGATTCCTAACCTCTTAAATATCTAAGTAGTAACCGACTCAGGTTGGATGCGAGTAGCGGGGCAACAGTTGTCTGGCGTTCATAAATCTGCCAGCTAAAAGTCATGAAGAAATAATCAAGAACTATTTACAAGTAAAAATATATCAGTCATTTTAATAATTTCCAAATATAAATAATTAACGTTTATTAATAACCGTTTAGTGCTGTATTGTTATATTTTTACTTTAGGCGCGGGAAAAGGAAGCGCCGGGTAATATGAGCAACAATTGATTGCCCGCAGGGAGCCATTAAGAATACATTATGATCGGGAAACTGAGTTCGAGGCAATGTTTTACGATGAGTTTAAAATATTGTATACCGTGTGCGTATAGATGGGCTATTTTGGCGGTTTGCTCTTTGGTTATGATTTACCTATAATTATGTTAATTATGGGTTGATTTTAAAAATGATTTTTATTGTTTGTTTTTTAATTATTGAATAACATAACTAAATCCATAAGTAATGATTAATGTTATACTAGCTTCCGCCCGCAGCTGCGCCCGCGTGGATTTCGGACTTAAAAAAGCATATAACTACTTTTTTTGAAGTCCTAAATCCATGCATAATACATACATCTAAACCTTTCTCTTGAGTCACTCTTTCTAATAAAAAAAAACCCCATCAAAATCTGGTGCGTAATTTTAAAGATCTAAGCATACACATACAGACACACAGACGGCGAAAACGACTTCGTTTTGTACTATGTAATGATAATATATCTTACTTTTATTATAAATGTGAAGGTAGTAAGTTATTATTTTTGACATAAAATACTGAACAGGTTCTAATTTGACATGTTACATGGATTGAAACCTCGGTGCACAGCTAAAAATACATATTTGTATTAAATATTCTCGGTGTCCAAACCCGTTACAGCTATTTGTTCACTTACTCGGCCGCACGCCTCCTGCACTGCACTTGCCACACTTGTGCCGCAGCGCCAGTTACATTTATTTATTTTGTTTACATTTATTACATTTCACAACTACCCACGCGATTCTTTTATAGGAGTGTATTAAAGTTGATATGATTTTGGCAAAACCAAATGGAACATATGCTGGATACTTTTGCTCTTGAATAAAACATGTCGGTGCATAATTCCGCCGTGTATCTGTTGGTTGCACCAGATATTTTGGGCCGCACTTTTATTATTGTTTCTGTTTCGAGCTGGGCAAAAACAAACGGACTTCAATTACATTCATAGTTTACATTGTATTTAAATGCGCATCCATTGTTTTCCGGGTGGTAAAATGTCTATTTAAATAATTTAATGAGTCTGCTTTGGTCTTGGAGTCTGCATTATACGGTCGGTACTGTCAAAATACAGGATTGAGTTCTGAACTAGGTTAGTCTCTCTGGTTCGTCTTATTCATGACTTAGTTTAAACCGGTGGTAAATTTTATTACTTTCGTGTAAAAATAATTTATATGTATATATCTATTTTAATAATAATAATAATATCTTTATTTGTTAAAACACCACCCATACATTCACCGACTATCATACTTTAAAATGAACACTTTGCGCGAGAGAAGGAAGATACGTGATCTCTGTTTCCTTCACCGGATACTTCATGGCGCTATTGACTCAGCGTCTATACTAAATAATATCTCACTCAATGTGCCTTATAATTATCCCAGACACAAAATAAAAAAGATATTTTTTGAAAAAAATGCCAGAACTAATCTAGCGATCAACTCTCCTTTTGGAAGAGTGTGTAAATGCTACAATGAACACCATATTTGCTCAAGCGACTTAGATATATTTAACGACTCATTTGATAATTTTAAAAACAAATTGATTAAGTCCAGTTTTCAAATGCTTTACAAAGGACATTTTTCTAAATGGCCCCAAATCCAACAAGCATTTGATGTATACGTTAATTTTAGTTATATTTTAATATACTATTTAATAATAATAAATTCAAACGGACACTGTTTAATAGTCTATAATATACATTTAAAGTAACTGCTTGATTTTAATACCACCCAAGCCTGCCATCTTTCATGAAATTGTCAATGTGCATGTGACATTTGTATTCTCTTCGTAATGATATTTAAATACTTTTTTAACAAGTCAATGTCTCTTTGACAAAATATTTGATGTCACTCAAATTAAAGAAATACCTATAATAATAAAAATATTTTCGAATTAAATAATATCTTCTATTCTGTGATATGCTTACACGAGCTTGGCATTTTAACAACGGCTAACGAACTTCGCTAACGAAATGGAAATGGGATTTTGTATCAACTATCATTAAGAATTAATAAAATAAATAATAAAAAATAAGTGTTTTATTTCTGTTCTTATCTATGAGGATGTCAACATCTTACATATTATATCTAGTAGCTAAGCTACATTTAATACCTGTTGTTGGTCTGGTAATATGTCGTATGCTTTACTACGACTAGCAATATTATTCATATCCACTTCATATAAAATCATATTCTACAAATACCCATAATTAATATTCTGTTAGGTATGTATCTATCAATACAGAAAGTGGAGATTCACTTCCTGTATTACATAATTACCCCCATTATTCCCACTTAAAAAATTCAAATGTTTACATTGTATCATCTTCTGATGATTTGCATGATAGTGATAGATGAGTACGTATGTAAGTTTCCTACACCTTAACAATGCTTCTTGTGCATGTGCAATTTCATCTCTCAAAGGCCAACAGCGCATCTGTCAGACCGCTGGTATTTCGGATGTCTGTGGACGTTGGTGATCACTTAACATCAGGTGGCCTAACTGCTCGTTTGCCTCCAATGCTATAAAAAGTAGGTATTATTAGCATAAAACGTAACGTTCAATCAACAAAATAATGATAACTATATATTTTAAACTATAATTATTTTAATGCAGTTTTTATAGTTTACTGTACATATTTGGAGGTTAATGTTTTCTAGGTACCAATTAGAAATAGGAATTTTACAATCGTCTTTAACCGTAATTCTTTTTATTCAACAATATTGGCGCCGGTAAGTGAAATAAAAGATACGAACAGCACGTGAGCTAAAGAGATAGGAATAATAGCTTTTATGTATTGTCAACGTAGACAGTTAAAGTCAAGCATGCTAATTGTCAAAACGTGCGCGGTAATACATAGGGGAAAGATGGCATGAAAAGGTCATTTTTCTTGTCATATCCCCGTCTGCACATATTAAACAATCATGCAACGCGAAAGTTAAGATAATATAAGAGAAGATAGACATATGTAAATCTAAAAAAAATATAACCTTCTTTGCAATAATACAGTTTAATATTTATATGTTTAAGAACGATCAGTATACGACATTTTAAAAGTGAGCAATAAACTAAACACTTTTAATCTAGATTAAAAATACTTTTCATAACATGACAACGACCTTTTCACAACTGTTTTGTGTGTCCTTTTCATAAATATCACATTAAAACTAAAAACAATCCTACGAAATCTACAAAACAAGTAAAAGTTTACTGGCTTTTGGTTTCGTATCTGTTTGTATCTAACAGAAAAAAAGTAAAGGTAATCAAATACTCAATTGATTCATAGCATTTGACAAGTCACTTTTTTAAAATATCAACAAATACTTTTTAATTAAATAAAAAATGCTCGTATTACGCCATCGTCTCAAAATTACACGAGTATGAACGTAAAGATGGCTTCATATTACAAAAACCGTTCATCCGTATCGTTTATAGTTTGGATCTAACTTGAATTATCCCTTTTAATATGTGTACCATCATGCCATATTTCCCCTACTACTTTATATGAAATGTCATTGTTATTAAAAATAACCTCAAAATCTGTTAGTTTTTTTAAAATAAATTTATTCTTAAGGGTGTCCGTCAAGAAAATGTATTCTTATAAGGTAATAAGGGCAATTTACTACTAGAAAATGAATTTTCCTCAGCTGTTGGCTCTGGGGCGAACAATGTATGAGAATAGAAAGATCTCCTTTAGTTCAATATAATTAATTATCATTTATTATTAATTATATTATGTTTTAAATTACTATATTATTTATTATTGTTGTTCTTTTCTTTATTTTCTCATTAATCGATATGACATTGTAATCATTATTAATTTATTATATTAATCTATTAATGTTAAACCAATTATCTTAGACATGTTGTAATGAATGCTGAATATGCCTATAATAGGTGTGCATATCAGGAATATCTAATTGTAAGAAAGTTTATAAATATTAATTGTTTTAATATGTACACTGTTGGCGTATCAAATAATAAATAAATAAAAAAACACACTGAGCCAATATTAAACACATAAAAACAAGTTAAGAAATAAAACGCAACAACAATAACCAAATTATTAAAACTAAAATAAAACTAACAATTACTAATAATGATACAATAGCGTGTTCCACAAAATGGTAGGACCTCAGCTTAAGTCAGACCTTACGAGCTGACACTGATATATTTTGAATAAAACATTTTCGTTTCATTTCGTTCTCATTATTATTAGTTGTGATTCTAAATGGAAGACAATCAGTTGCCAGCGAGATGCAGGTTTGTAAGCTCGGGAGAACACAAACTTACTCGGTTACTGCCGCCATGGGATATGACGTCCGGTCCGGTCCGGACAAACTTGACAATTATCTTGAAAGCCAAGTCGAACGAATATAATACAGTCCGGAAAAATATAAAGAATACTTTTATCCTGTTTATTAAAGTATAGCTTCCTAGGCTTAATTTTGCTTTTAAATACTATATTTTCACAAAACAAGTTTTAAAGTTAATTGTTGGCAAATTCATGTATGTACCTACGCTGTATGAATAAAAAAAAAACTGTCACTGTGTTTTTCTTTTTGATGTGCTCGCGTTTATCACGTGGCGGTGGAAAAAAGAATTTAACAGCTTGCAGTTTGTGTTCAGTTGATTACATCAGCCGCCGAGCGCAGTTCTACACGTTCCTTAATTAATTATAGTACAGAACATTTGCTTGAATTTCATTCTGCTTTGCATTTTTTGGAAAAAGAAGTATAAAACGTGTAAACGATTTCTTGATTAAAAACCCCTCCCCTGCTGTGGTTTTAAAATGAAATAGTTGCACACGCGTTTAAAGTTTAAAACATGTGAAATTTAGACTACACTTTAGTACCGTATAAAAGATTTATGTCATGCTTTTTAGGGTTCCGTACCCAAAGGGTAAAAACGGGACCCTATTACTAAGGCTCCGATGTCCGTCCGTCTGTCACCAGGCTGTATCTCATGAACTATGATAGTTAGACAGTTGAAATTTTCACAGATGGTGTATTTCTGTTGCCGCTATAACAACAAATACTAAAAAATTAAATAATATGAATATTTAAGTACATACAATAAACGGGATTTTTTCGAATTTTTTCGTCTTATTATACAGTGTAGTAGTAGTGTAAGTAGATAATGGTACGGAACCCTCGGTGTGCGAGTCCGACTCGCACTTGGCCGGTTTTTTTTATTTCGTAAGCCTTGTAGTATCCTAATTGTTATGAACATGTCCAGGCATATTCTTTCTACCCACTCTAAAGTGCCATCGATCGATCCCAAAAATCTCGGACGCATCCAGAGCAGGCCCCAGCGAAGCCCACCCTACGCGTCCCCACCCGGGATCCCTTTGGTACACCTTGGTTGTCCAAGCCACGGCTACTAAGCCACCTCTCAACAACTAGGTGGAGATCCGTCGAGGGGGATTCGCTTAATATATCCTATTATTATTATAAATGCGAAAGTTGGTTTATTCGTTTGTTTGTTATTGAAATTTACGCGTGTGAAACCGCGGGGCGCAGTTAATAAATAAATAAAAATCCTTCTCTCAGTCTTGTTATACGATATTAGAATATCCCGGCACGTCTCTCGGAGTTTCCATCTCAGAGTCTCCATTTATATTGTAATTATATACCTACGGGGAAGGCTCTGGAAGCGGTGAGTAAATACTCATTGTTACTGATCAATTGCAAGGCAGATCAAATAACTGATGATGAACTGAAAGATTCCTTTCGCATCGACCTTTTTATTTCGAAATGAAATCAAACACCTCAGATCAGAATAACGGATAAAGGCGAGTGCACTGTTACTTTATAATTATGACACCCGAATTAAAAATAAAAATCTTTTAATGCTGTTTAATATTACTCAAATTTGGAACTGGACACACATTTTCTGTTTAATAAACTATCTGCTCATCACTATAATAACAGATCCACTAACGCATTTGTCAATGTAACTTTGTAACAATAAATAGGTGTATAAATATGTAATGTAACTTTGTAACAATAAATATAACATTTACGAGTCTCAAATGCAACATTATAGTAAATGCAAAAAAAATAATATGTTTATACATATAATATGTTAAATGCTGTTTAATTATGTGACATAATCTGTGTAGCATCTGAACTGACCACACCGTTGTGTAGACAGTGTGTGCGTGGCCTTACCCTGCGCTTCGCGGTAGCGGCGCGACATGGTATTTAGTTATACAAACAAATCCCCAGGCGCGCTCACGATGACTTTTCGATGAGTTCTCGATGAGTTCCCGATGAGTCGGCATGTTTCTATTTGTTTAAAGGGGTTTCGTAGATGCGACTTGGAATCATAGAATCTAGTGTAAAAAAAGCAATCCCATAACAAATATTTTCCAATTGTTAATACTGAATTACAAGCCTTTAGATGTCTTTATCAAGCATCTTTATGTCCTACTAGCATACCCGACAGATGTTGTCTCGTCATTAGCGACTGCAGCATTACATATATTGATAAATTATAGCCTATGTGATATTTTGATGTTAATGTAAAGTTTCATTGAAATTCAATCAGTAGTTTTCACGTGAAAGAGTAACACACATCCATACATCCACTCATACTTACAAAGAAAGAAAAAGAAAAGGAATTTCTCTACAAAGTTCAAGTTAAATATAACAACGTACTTGCGATATTTTACAGTAAAAACTTTTAAATCACTCCAGCCACAGGAACTAGCCCATATTAGGATAAGAAAAGCCCCATTTAAGCTTAAAGCTTTAAGTTACAAGCTCCGTAATAATCACGCGAAGTTTAAATGAATTAATAAAACTGCGCGCGTAAGCTTCTTTTCTCATTCCCTTTATATTGTAGCGAATAGGAAAAAGCTTTTTATACAAAGCTTATAATAATATTTCTATCGTAGAGAATAAAGTATACCTGGTTCAGTAATTCAGTAGTAAAACAGAACAAGGGTAGTTTTGAACCTGGTAATTTCATAAGAGATAAATACCGCGTTGTAGTTAAACTGGGAATTTAGAACTCATCTCATGTACCTAATACGTTTCATCATACGGTTTGTGATTACATATTTTGAAATTCTCGTAAAATTTTGTCGAAACCGAATTTCGAATGTCGGTCATTACAATTACACAGAAGCCATATTCAATATTTGAAGTTTTTTGTTCGTGAAAATTGTAAAAACTATTTGAAATACTGCACCATTTCCGTGCCAATTTCGTACAAACGAATTCATTGAAAAACTCATGACAATAAAGCCGCACGACTCCGAGGAGACTGCACTTGTCGTGTGCGAGGACCAATTACAAATGTGTGTTGGAACGAACATTTTATTGAAAAGTTCTCCCTGTGGACTAACGAGGCTGCTAACTAACCACATCATAATTCCAGGACGTCCATTACTTTACTAGATTTATTTCACTTTTGCAAAGATTCGTATTCGATTTTGTACAGCTAAAGCGCTGTACATTTCTCTATAAAAATATGTTTACCAAATTACCTGATACTATTAATACCTACACTTCTTAGAATTAAAGAAACGATGTTTAATGGCGTTAAGACCAACAAAGATTATCTCACGTCCACATATTAACTTGTTCCGTTTTTACTAAACAAATATTCATCATACAAATTGGAAGCATATTTTGCAGTAGAATTAATGAACTGTACAACAATATATAATAACATATTTCCAAACTTTCTGTCGAAAATTCATCACTCAAACTCTGTGCAATTTGTATAAAATTCTAAATGGCACCTTCCCCTACTTTATGCTGTATTATATTTTATTAATCTCAATTTTGATATTCAGAAACGGTATAATATTATGCAGGGCAGTAAAAACATATGGCGGCCAACATTTTATGTAACTTTATATTTGCTTGTACTCGTTTTTTTAGTGTTTTATAGCTGGAATGAGAAGCGGACTCGCGTTGTTTTTTTTTATTTTTTTTCCGTTTAGACATCCGCATTGAGTTTATGCGGGTGCGTCGCCCTCTTGCCTCCTCCCACCTTCATGGGCCACCGGCTATATATACGACACGAAGCACAACAGCACAGCTGTCACTTTTCACCAGTCGTAGCGGCCCAATACGGTTGGTTCTACCTCTTACTGAAACACGTGATGTAAATAGAAGGTACAATATATATCTCATGAAGATGCTGTGCAGCGTTTCGTGGAACTGCCGACGTGTACCGAGGTCAACCCGGGAGAAGACGCGCTGCTCAAGTGTCGGATATCCGACAAGAGAGGCAGCTGCTCGTGGCAGAAAGATAACAAGGTAAGTTTATATAGATGATACAAATATAGGAGGTGCCGACGTACACCGAGGTGAACCCGGGGGAAGACGCGCTGCTCAAGTGTCGGATATCCGACAAGAGAGGCAGCTGCTCGTGGCAGAAAGATAACAAGGTAAGTTTATATAGATAATACAAATATAGGAGGTGCCGACGTACACCGAGGTGAACCCGGGGGAAGACGCGCTGCTCAAGTGTCGGATATCCGACAAGAGAGGCAGCTGCTCGTGGCAGAAAGATAACAAGGTAAGTTTATAAAGATGATACAAATATATCAGTAGCCGACGTACACCGAGGTGAACCCGGGGGAAGATGCGCTGCTCAAGTGTCGGATATCCAACAAGAGAGGCAGCTGCTCGTGGCAGAAAGATAACAAGGTACTTAAGTTTATATAGATAATACAAATGTAGGAGCTGCCGACGTACACCGAGGTGAACCCGGGGGAAGACGCGCTGCTCAAGTGTCGGATATCCGACAAGAGAGGCAGCTGCTCGTGGCAGAAAGATAACAAGGTACTTAAGTTTATATAGATAATACAAATATAGGAGCTGCCGACGTACGCCGAGGTGAACCCGGGGGAAGATGCGCTGCTCAAGTGTCGGATATCCGACAAGAGAGGCAGCTGCTCGTGGCAGAAAGATAACAAGGTAAGTTTATATAGATCATACAAATATAGGAGCTGCCGACGTACACCGAGGTGAACCCGGGGGAAGACGCGCTGCTCAAGTGTCGGATATCCGACAAGAGAGGCAGCTGCTCGTGGCAGAAATATAACAAGGTAAGTTTATATAGATAATACAAATATAGGAGCTGCCGACGTACACCAAGGTGAAAAAAAGGTGACAGTTATTACAATAAAACATCTTTAATGGATTTTATCGCGGTTTATTTAATTATTTAACATGCCCGGCCTATCAGAAGCTTTACAGCGACCAAGGCCACAAGTGAACTCCAATCAACTGTAATGAATAATATTCCCGTAAGCTTTATAAAAGGTACAGTTATGTAGAAATATAAGATTATGTTATGGATATTTGGTGCTCTTGATCGTCATTTTGGAAAGCCAACAAACTTTTTTTATAGGTGGTATACGATATAGAATTAAAGACATCTTGTTCCATTTCAAAATGTCTATAGTCTACCTTCAACTGAAATAATATAATTATCATTTTTTTTTTATTTATTCTTATTGCACTATTGACATATATTGCAACCTTAGATTAAGGTGTATACTTTATCTAAAATTGGTACAACCTAAATCTAATATAAGATAAGTACACAGGAGTGCTTATCCCTATTAGAAAATTTTTTGTACTTAGCTATAGGCCATGTTGTAAAATTTTATTCATCATTACGTTACGTTCAATGAGACAGACAAAAAGCCAATTTATATTCAAATTATACAAATATAAATTGGAAAAGAGCTTGCGAATTCCCAAAGTCTGTCAAGTGTCAACCTGTCGGGAAACAAAATCGCTGATAGTATTAAAAATGTGCGCCTGTTACGGAGACCCAAGCTTAAGCCCTGTTGTAAAATACACACACGCACAAACACGTTACATCTAATATATAAAATTCTCGTGTCACAGTTTTCGTTGCCATACTCCTCCGAAACGGCTTGACCGATTCTCATGAAATTTTGTGAGCATATTGAGTAGGTCTGAGAATCGGCCAACATCTATTTTTCATCCCGATATTCCCACGGGATCGAAAGTTACGCGGGTGAAACCGCGGGGCGCAGCTAGTATTTAATAATATTGTCCTGCGAGAATGGCTTAACGCCATTTTAATACCAGATGCTATATATGCTATTTTCTCGCTGTAGCTTGTTTTATTAAATGGCGTTTATTAAACATCACAGAATTTCCATCAAACCAGCTACAGTTTTTAAACATTTACTATATGCACAAGCACATATTATGAACATTTTACTAACATCGTACCTAGAACGAAATAACATTTGATAACTATAGTGTTTAGAATAGAGGTATTTATAACATTACCTCCTATTAATATAATAATAATTATAGTGTTAACTAGCTTCCGCCCGCAGCTTCGCTCGCATGGATTTCGGACTTCAAAAATGGTGTTATTATACATATAAACCTTCCTCTTCAATCACTATCTATTAAAAAAAACCCCACCAAATTTGTTTCGTAATTTTAAAGATCTAAGCATACAGACACACAGACGGCGGAAAGCGACTTTGTTTTATATTATATAGTGATGTTGTAAAAACACCGCATAAGGTTATAAAGGGTCCATAATTATGTACATTACGTAAAGTTACAACATGTAATATTATATCGATGTTCAGACTTGTCTAATAATAATAATTATAATATTTTGTTAGACAAGGCATAAGTATTTTTATTTTTAATAGTATAAGGGGAAAACGAGTAGCCCGGAGTTATTTTCATGACTACCCACGCCCCGTGACATCCGCACGGAGGCTATACAGATGCGTTGCCCTCCATCCTCCTCGCTCCTACAAGGGCCACTGGCTACACACCGCACGTGGCAACTCTTACAAAAGTACGAAAAGATTTTAAATAAAAAAATCTGAAAAAACGTTACTCAATAGGTTGTCTTAATGATCTCGTACTCACACCATAATAGCTTAATCGTTCTTTGAAAATTAATCATTAAATTAACATGGCTTTATGGCGTGATTCCTTAATCAACATTTGATATCTAGATCAGGACGTATATAAATGAGACCGTCGGCCCGCAGAGCTGCGGTTGTGGCTGCAGCAGCACAGGGTTACCGCTCCAAGTTCAATTAATTAATTAATTAGTCAATTAATTATTAATTTTATTATATTG
>LUGF01020377.1:39382-54587 GCA_001625245.1 Calycopis cecrops
ATCTACCTGGATGCCAATTTTCAGTTTGAACCGTCCAGTGGTTTGGGCTGTGCGTTGATAGCTGGCTATGTCACGTTTGAGTTTTATATATATAGATTAATACAAACAATTGAACGTAATATTGCTATATTTTAGAAGAATATATTATATGTGAGGTTAAATCATTTATGTAAGTACATAATTTTCTCTCAACTGTCAAATAACTTAAAGAGGGACACGGCGAGGCCAAAAAGTTTTATAACAATCTATATATTAATGAGGTAAAGAACTTATTAAACTTTTTCAATTGTTTGTGTCGATATATATTTATATTAATGAAATCATTTGCTAAGTGGACTTTAAGTATAATTTACTTGGAGGTATAAATAACAATGCTACTGATAGAAAGACATTTAAAGTTGAAGACTTTGGTAAGAGGTAGTGCCAAATTGCATGTTTGCATGCAGCCGAATTGGGCCGGGGAGGCAGATATAGGAGTAAAGTGACAGCCGAGCTGCCGCGTTTCGTGCGGTGTGTAAGTAGCCGGTGGCCCATGGAGGTGGGAGGAGAAAGGAAGGCAGCGCATCTGGCTATACAGATCTATGCGCATCTCTTTGGGCGTCGGTTGTACTAAAAATGGCTTGGACTGCACGTTTTCTCCCTTATATCATAAAAAAAGAATGTCTTTTCTTATTTTTACATCGCCTTCTTGATAAAAATACTAAGTAGTTTCATAACTAAACTACATTTGTTATTAGTTGGGTTCTATACCTGTACTAAAATATTTTGGAATTTATCAAATTCTTTGCAAAAATAGTAATACAGGTAGGGTTTTTATGTTACAGTTCTGAAGAATAAATAATATATTGTAATTTTATATATTCATTTCAAATATATACGAGTAGTTTACAGAGTAATAAAACTATGACAAATCATTATACATCATGAAACATCATTATACAGGGAATACTATTAACAAAATATTAAGAATTCACACAAATTCCGTTCAGCGCTGTAGAATTATCAAATCCCGGGCTACGTCCAACATTTAAAGCACCTCAGGCATACGCCTTCTCCCTAACGTCACTAAAATAAATATACAAGTCGGTAGTTTTATTTCACGCGTCGCCGCTCAATATCAGAGCTCGAAGTCAAAGTTGGAAGTCTCAAGGGGTCGGCAACAACAGTAACTTGGAGTGAAATTGTTGTTTAAAGATGTCGTGATATTTTTTCAATAAATTAAGATGACTGAGTAAGACAAGTGAAAGTAAGATGAAGTATCATAGGGAGTACTCTAATGTAAGAGTTGAAAATAAAATTATTGATTGGAATATTATGACATAATTTATTATAATTAAAAAAAAAACAAACCGTTGGCAGCCCTACTGTAGCTAATATCTAGTGTAGCGCGCTTCTCGTAGCAGTTGCCGAATTCCAAAAGATCCGAGGCTTGTACTTGCTCGTTTATGTTGCTCGCTTGCTCGGTGCAATTTCAACTTCAATGGGCTTTGAAGCTGTTCTGTAACTTTACAGAAACTCAATTGAACACTACATGTTTGTAGTTTGGAATGCAGTAAGGATTTTAGGTCTACACTTATAAAGATATAGAAGAGATATTTTGTATTTTGTAGCTTGACTTGACTAGCTTTATGTAGCTACTTTTGTGTTGTCGTGACGAAAGTGGCAACCACTACGAGCCTATTTGGTATGATAGCAGGGGTATTTAGTCTTGGGACTTGCAACGAATTAAACCAGAAGAAAGAGAAGCAATATGGGCTAATACGAAGGGAAAACTGGGCGCATTCCCGAAAAGGTGACCACTTAGTTAAGAATTATGATTTCTCAGGAAATCATAAATTAGTGAATTGATCGCTTGAACCACTTGGACTGAACCTCCGTCTCCGTCCGAACCATAGTCTTAGAGACGTGTATTACCGTACACGCTGCACGATCTGTCAGCGGTCACGGGTTCGAGTCGCGGCATGTACGCTTGTATAACACAACACAACATCACACAACTTTTGTTATTTGCTAGTAAATTGTATATCGTCAACTGTAATGACGGATTTTAATCAAGAAGCGATCATACATAGGTATTAAAAAAATCGTCATTTTAGTTTTAGTTACCGTACAGCAGCAAGTCACAGGAAGAGTTTATTAAAACATTGGGGGACGAATAAGCAGTCGGGGATGAATATCGACTCTCTTAAACATTAGCGTGGTTATTCACGTTGCTCTCGTATACCCCACCCCCCGAACAGGCCACAAGCTGCTCGACCACCGAAAATGCAACGGAATAACAGTCGTTTTTAAGACGGCATCTAGACGACAATCCAAAAAATATAACAAATACAAAAGTACATCATAATTATGTAGATAAGTTGTAGTGAAATGCCAAACTCAATAGGTACCTTATGAAGCCAACAAGAAAACTCTCGAAGAGAACTCGCACAGCTAAAACTCCTTTGCACATTTTACAATAAACTTCTATCTCAGACCAACTCAGATTATTAAACACTACAGTGTAAAGGAAGCCCTTGTAAAGATAAAAACAGATATTTAAATATATTATTACTTTTTGAATAAATCAATTAATTACATTACAAGTTATTGGATTTTGAAAAAATTGTCAAAGATTATTTAGACGTAAAATTTAGATGACAATGTTGTCTTCTGAATGGTTTGCTCCGGATGTACCGAGTCATTTTCGGATGGCACGTGTCTGATTATTATCTGGTGTATGTGTGTGTCTTGTTTTATATATTGTTTTCGTAATAGTATAGGGGGGCAACCGAGCAATCGGAGCCATTTTCTTGACTACCGACGCCCCTAGACATCCACATAGGTTTCGTGTAAGCGGGAGGTCGTGCCAGCCCAATTCGGAATGCAGCGTGGCACTACGTTTGCCTGTAAAACATCCCTGACTGACTGACCAAACGTAATCTGAATAAACCTTTTAAGCCACTTAGTCCGTGCAGTCAGTGAAAATAGTCGCTCTAAAAACTCCAACATGCGTTTAGGAATTTATTCCGTAGAACCATATTTAATAACGTCATATAAATTTCACTCAAAGACCCACTCTAAAGCTTCACTCTCTCTCGAAACCTAACTGGACTAATTTAGCCTTTACCGGACTAAATGTTAGCTGTTGTATATTAATTGGGGATTTCTGCGCAAAGTTAATGAAGGAGAGAAAGGAAAGAGGGTTACAGGTCTGCACAACAATTATGCGAATGCTTACGAGCGAGTGCCCAAGGCTCCGGCTGCTCGTTACCCCTATACTATAAAAGCCAACTGCCGTAAAACACCGATCGGCCACAATTTATTTTTATTACGGCATAAGCCCGTCGATACTCAAGATGGCCGTTCAATAGAAGTTTCCCTGTTGCCGCCGTGATATATTTGAAAACTTTAAATATTCGACGATAAAAATGAAATTTGGCGAAATATAGCGGGGTTATTATAATAAGTTCATTCTCTTGAAGTATCTTGTCGTTATTATCTTTTCATCATCAACATCGTACAATTTTAATCGACTAGCATTCAGATCACTCAAAATAGAATCATTTTCTAGGATCTTATCTATGTAAGATGTAAGAGGTAATGCCACACTGTATGCTTGCATGCAGCCGAATTGGCACACGATATCACATAAAGTTAAAATATATTTCGGAGCAGAACACGCGGCGTATCGACGCGGCCACAACTCAGTCCCCGCCGGCTCAGCTCTATCTGATGCGGTTTTTATCTGCGCTTGTGCAATATACAAAAGATCTGTTATACCTATAGAATGTTTACTGAACAATGTAAATCAGCTTTTAAATTTTTATGTGATATCTATAATACAATTAATAAATTTCAACAAGCAATCGTATAAAAAGTTTTCGAGCGCAAAATTTTTGAAGTTCAACGAAATTTTGAATTTAAATACATAATTATTGACTTGTATCTTAAACATAATTTACCACACAAGCAAAGTTTTGCTTACTACAGTTTAATTTTCCGTTGATGAGGCGTTGTTACGTCTTGACAGGTCAATATATTGTGCTTTGTACATCACAGCTCGCTACAACTTACCCCACTATATCTTAACAGGCAATTACTATGTTAATTACCTTACTATGTTAATAATTAGAATCGCGTAAATGAAAACAACATATAATTATAATTCGAGGTTTGTTTCACCTGAAAGATAACTTTCAGATGTAAAGATGAAGAAGAACAAAGATGGAAAGCGTAGATATATTAATATTTATTGAGAATTTAATTTAGCCCGTTTTAATTTATTTTGTAATATTGAATATCGCTTTTGCTATTAGTGAAAACGTCGACTCTTTTGAGGACGTTTATGTTTCAACAAAACCCTTAGGCGTATTCACTATACAGTGCTACTTATATAGTTGAATATAACTTCAAACAGACTCTAATATCGTAGAATTGGCACGAGCGATATTAGGGAAGCCAAATTATATTCTAACAAATTATTTCCAATTTGGCAAAAGTCACATCGAAATTGAAATCCTATATTGCTGATACTTGTTTTAGTTACAATTTAAGATACTAATTTCACGAGCTCATTACAAATAGTTGATATTATTTAGCACACATTAGTAGTTTCTTGTATGTAGTAATAAAAATCTGCGAGTGAATGCACCTTGTACTTTAAATAACGATATTGTTTGGTGATATCATTGGATTGAACTCAAAGAGAAATGTCTAAAGTCCACAAATATTTTGGCCCCAAGTGAACCCCGGTTAAATTAAATGGATATAATAGTAAACAATTAAAGTAAAAACTGGAGGAGGAATTAGGTCAAAGAAAGTTGAAGTTTTTAATATAGATGCCCTTTTGTTTTTCAACATTTTACAATATTTTCAATATGTATTTTTGTATGAATCGCACGAAACGAGAAACACTTTACGACGGTTTTATGTAAGTGAGAGGTACCTCCCCGGTGGTGGCGGTTCAACTCGTCTACATGTTTGTAGGCAGCGTGGCACTACCTCTTACAAAAATATTGTGATATAAGCATGTTCAACCAGTGTAAGTGTTGCTCTTATAAATGATAAATAAATAATTAATTATTATTTACAATTTCCTCCATAGTTTTATTTAGACTCGTTCTTATTTCAATAATTTTTTGTAATGATGAGTTGATTGAATATATATATTTGTATTATATTTCGGACTCATAAGTTTGTGTCGTTTTTTCTCTTCACGTACGTAAATAACGTAAGGTATATAAAATCATAAATCCAATAAAATCGTCTGAGACTGTCTGAGACATACGAGTTTAGAAACTTTTTATATCAGAGATTTACGAAATTGTGAAAACCAAACTTAAACCACCACTTTTTGGTATCATTTTATTTGACTCCAAAACATATATTGATTGACATAGTCGTCGTAGAAGTAAAGGAAGGCAAAATAAACAGATTGGAAGCAGTAAAGCTTAAAGCAATAAAAGAGGATGTGGGTTGTAAAAGGCTGGAGATAAAAACTCAAAGCTTGGCTTTTAACACTGACGGGCGTACGTTGACAAGCTCACAAAATGTCACCCTGCATTACACCAGCCATCGCACAAGGCATTATGATACAAGCGGGGTTGGGCGGTTTTTAAACAAACCATTTTAGAGCTGATATTTTTATTTTTTTTTATATTATAGGGGGAAAACGAGCAGGTGCTTAGTGACTACCACCGGCCATAGACATCCGCAATACTAAATGTCTTGCAGACGCGTTGCCAGTACAGCATTAGTTACAGTAGTATCATCAAAAAAAATTACGTATATAGTCTATATTATTACACTCAGATGGGATCACATAAGTTTTAAGGTAACAGGGGGCAAATGAGCAGTCAGAATTTTCACGACTACCCACGCTCATAGACATCCGCATAGAGATAAACAGATGCGTTGTCTTCCTCCCTCCTCCCACCTTCATGGGCCATGTAAACCAAATGTAAATGAAATAAACCAAATTGATGTAAGCACTGGTTAAATTTCAGATTTTCATCAATGATAGTTTAACAAAAGTAGTAAACGAAAGTGTGTAATACTTTAACGAATATTTATAATGTCATGTTTACAGGGCGTCTGGTCCATGATCAATACGATAAACTTTCCTTTATGTAACTCGTATCATCTCATGACTTTGTCCGTGTCCGGAAATAAAACAATGCGATGTGACACTGAGCGCAAGGCGCTGCCGA
Source organism: Calycopis cecrops (assembly GCA_001625245.1). NCBI lineage: Eukaryota > Metazoa > Arthropoda > Insecta > Lepidoptera > Lycaenidae > Calycopis > Calycopis cecrops. The sequence goes on from LUGF01020377.1 coordinate 45,574, forward strand.
CTGCGCCGCTCCGTACATACGTGCAAATATTGTTGAACTACAAACAGACCAACTGCACCGAAAACTGTCGATAACTGTCGACTATCGTAGTCACCAAGATTCCCGCCATTTCAGTATTCCGTTACTTGCTGGTTGGTTTATATTATTAAAATAATTATTGTGAATGAGATACGTGTTTATACTATCAAAACCCCCCCCCCTCCGAAGATGCTGCCGCCGTGTCGTCACAGGTACCCTTCGTAAATATATTCCCCTGCGTCAATAATCCGGTGCTCGTACAACAACAAAGAATAATAATTTTAGTAATCCAGATTAAGATACTTCACAAGCGAAGGAAGGGGCGCAAAATTATATTTAATATTCTGTCTATAGAAAAGGTTTGACCCAAAGACAAGAGCTTCCTTAACATAAAATATCAGTCACAAAGAGGGCACTTAACTTCACTAATTGGCAATTGTTGAGGATAAGTAAGACGTTAATGGTTTGGATTATTTGGAGTGGCTTCCTATTGTGTAACATTAATTCAACTCAATAGATACTTCACCTAGTGCCAACATCAATTACCGAACGTAGACTATACAATTAAGTCGGCTCTAGTAATTAATATGCAATATATTTGTCCACGACTAACCTCATTATACGATAATAATCTTACGTTGAATATTAAAAACTTTTCAGTGAAAACCTACACTATTCTAACCTACATATTTAACATACACTATTCGTGTCTACATTTTTCATTCCTTGGAGAGAATAGCAATCATTAGAATAGTATACTTACTATTTTATTGAAACTTGGATATATTAAATAGATTAATGCCGACGAACAAAACTTATTATTTATTGGTATGTAATATTTCTATACTAAGGATAAGTAACGTTATCGGTCTATCCATAATCGATCGATCGATCATCGACGATCAATATGATCCGTACGATCCAACAATCCTTATCAAATAAAAAAAATAAATAGAAAAATAGATAAGTAACGATGGTACTGTAGCATAGAGGAATCTCCATGCTCATGACAAATGGAACCTCTGCGATTGATATGTTTTTATTAAAAAAAACATATCAATTCAAAATTTAAAAACATAGAAAAATTGGAACATTGTCCCTTTTGACAATGAAAACAATATATTATTCCGACATGAGGTCTTGGGACAGAATCTCTCTGAATATAAGATGGAATAGTTGCGAATGGAGAACATAGCTTAGCTTAGGATTGTTATAATAAGAAAGGAAATGTAGTAATGAAACAATATAATAATATATAATAAATGAGTTATTAATATTTCAAAGTTGTTATATTTCACATCCTTTAATCCAGATGAGATAGTTTCGATTAGGACAGTCAGTATCAGTTGAGCTGGTGCCGCAAGAGTGGGATAATGTAGCATAGATGAATCTCCATGCTCATGACAAATGGAACCTCTGCGATTGACATGTTTTTAATAAAAAAACATATCAATTCAAAATTTAAAAACATAGAACAATTGGAACATTGTCCCTTTTGACAATGAAAAAAATATATTATTCCGACATGAGGTCTTGGACTCTCTCTCACACACAGAATCTCTCTGAATATAAGATGGAATAGTTGTGAATATAGAATATAGCTTAACTTAGGATTGTTATAATAAGAAAGGAAATGTAGTAATGAAACAATATATATAATAAATGAGTTATTAATATTTTTAAGTTGTTATTTTTCACATCCTTTAACCCAGATGGGACAGTTTCGATTAGGACAGTCAGTATCAGTTGAGCTGGTGCCGCAAGAGTGAGCTACGCCCTGAGAAGACGATTGCACCAGCGTCACAGTACTATAAATAATACCAGGATTAAATGAAGTATCTGCTAATTAGTTGTGTAACTGCAGGTACCCAACTACAGTGTTAACTATTATTTTTGTGCCGTATAGTCGTTGTTAAATGTCAGCCGTCAAAATTGTTTGTAACAGGTTGCTAATTATGATTTATATTTTGTATTTATTTTTGAAAGTTTTAGGGCGACTCCGCCGTCCAGGATCAGTCAGGTGCAGAAGACTGATCTCCGCTTCTAAAAGCTGATACAATCGAGCGTCGTATTGATGATGAGTTGTTCTCTCTCTCTCTCTCTGAGTCGTCTCTGTACCTATCTGTCCACAATAGTCAATAGGGCAGTTGCAAGTCTAGTCGGTTCTTAATGGTCACAGCACACTTATCAACTCGGAAACGGATCGTAACCGTATCACCTCGAGCCGGTCAGTATTCTTTGTATGAAACTCCATACTGCAACGCACACTAAACGTAACGTAACGTATCGCCTTCGCTTTTCTAGGCGAGGCGTTTACGATCCCTTTCCGAGTTGATAAGTGTGCTGCTACCTCTCTACTTCTTAACTACTACTAGATTAGCACCTGATAGTAGCAAATAGGTTTTGCCTAAAACTGATATAATATAGCTGCAATGCAACTATGGAACCCCTTAGGCTGTGTCCCCCCCAGTCGTGATAGTCTCCATCAGCCAAACGTTCACGTCAGCGCCGAGACCATTTTAACTAACGCGCGCGAGCTGCCCCCTATGCCAGAGATGGACGAAGAGGATAGGAAGGAGATAATAATAGTTAAGATGAGAAAGAGACTGGTTACCCACAACACAGGGAATCCTAGTGTGGGGACCAGGGTATAATTTGTATACATAATATTTTTATATATTTTGGTTACGGTGGTATTCCATTTTTATTCCGAAAAAATGTTCCTAGGGGATGCCATGGGATGATTTTCTATTTTCCACTGGATCGAAATTAACGCGGGTGAAACCGCGGGACGCAGCTAGTACATTATAAACTCTCTTATATCGGTATGTATCTTTTCCATTTGTGGGAGAACGTGGGGTTGGTCCACATTTCGACAATAAATATAGTCTCGTTGCCCGAGCACTCAAAGCTTTCAAAGTTTTCACAGCATTAATTCAGGTTTGAAAATAATAAACCTGCCGCTTAGACGCTGCAAAGAAAAGAAAACAAAAACAACAGTTGTATCGTGACTCGGAATAGTTAAGATTCAGATCTCGTACTGCGATTGTTCGCAGTAAAGAGCACGGTTAACTTTAACTATGACAGATAACTGGCGGTTAAGCGAGCGTTTAGTTTATCTGCTAAATGAGCATGGTATGTCACGAAGCCTTTTATCATGAAAATTAGTTCACGAACGCTTTTGATTATAATTTTGAAAACAAAGATCTGCGGCAAGTTGAATCCTAGAAACATTTAATATATATAATAGGTACTACCCGCGGTTTAGACCCGTGTAAACTCATGCTGTTTCATGAAAAACAATTTAGGAAGAGGTAGGTAGTGCCACGCAATATGCATGCATGCAGCCGAATTGGGCCAGCAGGACTGGTGAGGTACCTCTCACACGAGACCGTCGTAAAGTGACAGCTACAGCTGTAGCCAGGGGTCCACGGAGGTGGGAGGAGGAAGGAGGGCAATGCATCTGTATAAACTCTATGCGCATGTCTATGTCATGTAATGTCATGAAAATGGCTCAAACTGCTCGTTTGTCCTCTTATAGGACAAATAATATATACATATAATTATATACAGATAAATAATATATACAGTACAATATAAAGGATATTTAAAATAAGCCCGATAAACTGGGGACGCCGCGGGAACAGCGAGGAGAATATATTTAATTTGTCTGTACAAATTATAATATTAATTATTCTAGATTGGGGACAGCTAATAAATATTTAATACTATTTAATGTTAAGGCATTACTGAGACCAGCGGTCACTTCTTCCTGATTCTGAACACACAAAAAAAACGCTGTTTGTCACGCGTATACGAGCGAATGGAATTTACTCCACAACAACGAACATGATTCTCAAGTCAAAGATGCGCAAGAGATAATATAAGGGAGGTAAAACTTGAAGTAGTGATAGATAATAAGAAGTGAATATAATAAAACTTATATCTAAAAAAATTCGCTGAGCACAACGCTCAACGACAATGTTTCAATATATTCAACAACAATTGAAAATCTATATCAAGATATAAAGAAAAGACTTTGATGTTTGAACATGTAAGAGTCAAGATGGCGGCGAACAACACGGTCGCTCATTAGCTGTCACATGTTTAACTTATTTGATACCGGGCTGGATACGGAATACGCTTAAAAAACCCTTAAACAAGTAACTGTTATTTATACAAGTAACTGTTATTTATACAAGTAACTGTTATTTATACAAGTAACTGTTATTTATACAAGTAACTGTTATTTATACAAGTAACTGTTATTTATGTACGCGTCGACCGGCGATACAGCCGCTTTTTAAAAACTGAAGAATGTTGCGACTAGCGAGGAGCGCACACTTCAAAACGCTGTACGCAGCGTTTAGTGACTGTTCACTGTTCGGAAGCATGCCATGTTTAAGCGCAGTCGCGAGACTGCATTAATCTACTGCGACCGATCGCACAGTCGCTTAATCGTGATGCAGCATCGATGCAATCGTTAAATCGCCGATCGCCGCGTCTAAAAGTATCGTGTTTGTGTGTGCCCTTATGGCAACATCAAAAATTAAGTAAAGTAAAATTAAACGTATTCTGATAAATACCGTCGCGTCGGGGTAAGTCCCCGCATAATCTTGTATTTCTGTTTCTTTGTCTCCTTACCATACATGATATTATATTTTTACTTTTCCTATTAGAATCGAAAACAAAAAAGGCAAGAGCAGCACCGATCATACCCAGCCCTACAGCCAAAAACAAACCCATCAAATAATTTAAAGTAATAAATAAAATACATGACAAGGACGGATCGGAAAACTTAAGCTTTTGTTTTGTATAAATTCTCAGATTCCATAATTACCTTTACCTTCAATAAATTATATTACTCCACCACATCACAAACGATCTTGTTTGTTGTGTTTTTATGTTCATTTTTTTAACTTGTATAGCGGCGTTTAATACATTTTTTATAGTATAAGGCGGGCAAACGAGCAGTCGGAGCTATTTTCAAGAATACGCACGGGCTTATCAGTTCGCATGCTCTAACTCGTAGCGGCTACGAGATTCGTAGCTCCGCTTTCCTGTGCTACGTGTAGCGTTTAAAATTGTTTTAGAGTTTCACTTCTACGGACAGTCCTCACTGGTGTGCCCGGTTCTAGTTTCCTGAGATATGATTGTTATTGCTCATTGCATTTGAAAGGAGTAAATGTCTGTTAAATCTTATCACTGCTAGTCGTAGCATCTAGAGATAACCCTAGGTGAACTTTATCAGTACATTCTAGAAGCAAACTGACGAGGATAAGTTACTTTGTTCTCCTATTAACTTCAGAATATTACAATAAGAACAAGAAGTTTACCTTAGAAAGCAAGATTGACAGTGAATCTTTTTCTTAATTTCATCAACCCTGAAATTTGGGCCAATTCCAGTTCATCACAAATCATCTCGGCCCCGACACGCCTTTTTGAAAGGAGCCATTAATCTAAACTGATGAAATTTGGGCGAAATGCCTTTTGAGTTATTGGCAACACTTACTCATTGCAAGTTAGAGATTCAGTTCTACACGTATTGTCACTTTGTAAAATATGTAGTACAGTGTAAGGGATATAGTAGTAGTTATACTTTTTAACTAATATGTATATTCCACTAGCTGCGCCTTGCGACTTCACACGCGTAAATTTCGAACCCGTGGAAAATAGAAAATCATCCCATGGCATCCCATAGGAAAATTTTTTCGGGATAAAAACTATCCTATATGTTTATACCAAGTTACACTCTATATGTGTGCCAAATTTCGTGAAAATTGGTTCAGCAGTTTTTGCGTGAAGAAGTAACAATTATAAGTATTTATAATATTAGTAAGATTCATACTCCTCCGAAACAACATTATAAAGTTGATAAGGTTTTCCTTATCTTCCAACACATTAGCGACACTCGTTGCCTCACGCTGCGAGCCCCAGAATGTACTTGGAACAATCATCGTGGACAGAAGCGTGCGTATATTTAGAACAAATCCGTTTTTCTAAATTGAATTTCGAATCCAGCTTTATATTCTGTTCCATTTTTCAAATTCAAATAAAAATATTTGACGTAACCGAACACACTTCGTTTTTATCGTGAACAGTGTATCCCACCTGTGAGAATCAGGAATTCAACTGAACTCACTCAACCACAGAAGAAAGATAATTTGTCTAGCTTCTATGTGTGAGCGTTTGACAATTCGAACGTATTTGAAGTCAGATTATTATCAATTGTTTGAATTTAAAGTTTTAAAGTTAGAGAAGAAAATACAGTCAGGTTTTTATAAAGCAATAAAAGTTTTACTTTTTTTGTATGTTATTAGCTTTATATGTTGCAATTGAAAAAGTTTACTTATATAATCACCTATTAAAACAATATGTCTTGGCAAGTGATTATATAAGTTATATAAGAATATAACTTATATAACATTGTTAATCCATTAATATTATTCACATAATATTAAAACGCAAAGTTTAAGGAACTAATCAAAAGTTTATCTTACTGAATTTGGCACGAAAATGTATAGTTTGGTGAACATTTTCATGTCGCACTGAAATAAAACTATTTAAGTTTACTGATAGGCGCATTTATGTACAAGAAAATCAGAAAAAAAGGAAAGGAAGAAGAAAATTGTGTAAGGATCGTGCAAGACACGTACGTTAACTAGTATCTAAATTGTGCATTAATAATAGAAACTCACCAACTAGGTATCTCGCAATATTCTGTTATTGTAGTATGTTTATTAATACCAGTTTCATGTTCAAATGTAATATAAGGCGAGTGTTTTGACAGTTACTGCTTTATATTTCATGGACGGTTCCTAAAAAGTATAGGACACTTTAAATTGTGTTCCGAATAAACCATTGTATCTGGATGGCTCTGGAACCACAAAATCAACGAGTAAGTCTAAAAGATTTAATAAAATATGCTATGCTTAGATCCTAAATTATCCTGAAAGTTCTCGAACGGCTAAACGAATATTACCACACTTCAAGCAAAGTTGCGGACAAAACTATCGTGTAATAAAATTAGCATTTATAGTGGGCGAGGCAGCGGGCAGCGGACAGCTGACAGCGCTGCTCACGTTAACATTTTTCATGTTTTTCGTTAAATATATTTCAGTTCCGCATAAATCACCCGCATTTCCGAAGAACATAACAATTATCAGTGAATTCCTGGCAGACGAGCGCCAAAAAAAGAAACTGCATTCTGGCGAACCGCCAGGATGAGAGTTCTGATAATGAACACGCTCACCAGACAATGTTTTCGTAATGTCCTCACTACTAACCCACAAACACTAATGGCTATTGGATCACATATTGCTGAATAGGACTATTACAACTGTGGCTGCGATGTTGGGCGCGGGAGACATTATAATATTGAGACGATAGGTTCGGTTGAAAGATCTTTAATGTCTTTTGTGTACAAAGTATGTGGTACAAATTACAATCCTACCAACATTATAAACGCGACAGTTTGTATATGTGTTTGTTTGTTACTCCTTCACGCAAAAACTGCAAAACCGATTTTCATGAAATTTAGCACACACATAGAGGGTAATTTGGATAAGCACATAGGATACTTTTTATCCCGAAAAATGTTCCAATGGGATTTACGCGGGTGAAACCGGGGCGCAGCTAGTATTAATATATATTATAGGGGTGCACACTACTGTCGCAGGCGGGACATCGACGCAAGTGTGGAGTGAGAGGATGCTGCTGGTGAACTGCACCGGCACGACCGGGGAAGTACTTCTCGCCCACGTTACCGCCTTACAAGTGATAGCTAAGGGCCACCGGCTACTACCAAACCGAACGAAACGCGAAATACTTATTACCTAGTTAAGCGATCGTATTGTGTAAACTGGTACTTCTCAGGTAGCGAGCTCGACCAGCCTGTAATGCATTCACATTCTTACTAACGGACGGAGAGTAGGTATAATTAGCAGTGTCCCAACAACAATACACTCATACATTTAGTAAGAGGTAGTGCCACACTGCATGTTTGCATGCAGCCGAATTGGGCCGGCACGACTGGGGAGGTACCTCTCGCTTACACGAGGCGTAAAGTGACAGCAGTGCTGTCGCGCTTCGTGTGGTGTAAGTAGCCGGTGGACCATGTTGGTGGGAGGAGAAAGGAAGGCAGCGCATATACAGTCGCTATACAGATGTCTATGAACGTCGGTAATCGTGGAAATGGCTCCGACTGCTCGTTTGCCCCCCTCTTCCAAAAAAAAAAAATACTGTACACTGATGATAATGTTTAATGGAAAAGACGTGCATATAAAAACGTGACTTTTAACACTGCGAATGCGAAATGCCTTGGATTTTCGACATGCGCATTCGAAATGCTACCAACAGTACTGAACCTGTGTCAAGCGGCGCAAGAGACAAGCGACCAGCGGGGATGTGTGCGAAAACATTTTAAGAATATGACTTCACCGCATCGGCTCCCTCTTTAAAAAATATAACGTGAGCCAGACACTTCCAGCGGCAAAATCAAGTCTCGCGTGATTTTATTTTATTTTCATACTACTGCAACTGGCGTGATTTTGTTTCATAATGCCGAGCTTGAGACCAATTTTGCAATGAGTTAAAATTAATTGTTATTTGATTTATTTTTTTTGTACCTACGAATCTTGCAAAATAAACGTTTATTTATTTTTTTTTATTTATTCATAAGGCAAAACCTCCAAAAGGGAGATCTATGATATACATTTTTTGTATTTAAATAATTTAATTACCACCAATTATAATTGTATCTATCCCATACCTGAGACGAACTGACGATTTTTATTACAATACAGATCCACGAGAGAGAGTAGCCGTATTAGTTGCAGTAAAAAGAGAAGAAGTGTATCGTTCAGTTGCTCAAGTGCTACAGAAATGATATTAATGACGTCCTTCTAGCCGAATATCGGCCCACAGCAGCAACTTCGTTGGACATTAGTACACAAGTATGTGCGTAGACATGGGCGTAACCAGGGCTCTGAGCCAGG
>LUGF01020377.1:54687-67323 GCA_001625245.1 Calycopis cecrops
CGCCCCGACCTGCCCCCCTTGGTACGCCCGTGTGCGTAGACACATGCGAATCCAAATCGGAGGGGCTAGAAGAAGTCCTTTGTTCTAGGTATTATTTTCTGTGATTGAAAAAAAAATCCTAATACTTTTTGGTCCGTCCCTCCTTAAACTGTGACTGAACATACTAACTACTAGCTCAAGAGGAACACATTGAACTATTTACCATGTTCGTGATACGCCTAAGCTTATGTCTCGGTCCGTGTCCGAACACAGAACACGCTTGTGACGCTGTGACCGCGAGCTCGGCCGACCGCGCTGCGACTGCTGTTTCCAGGCGACTGCGCCATCGACTACGAACATACGTCCAAACATTATCCAAATGCAGACGAAATGTATCGAAAACCAGGTAGGTGTGTAGCTTTCTGGTTATAAAAGCCAACTTACTACTACAATGGGTACCTTGTGGTCGCAGCACACTTATCAACTCGGAAAGGGATCGTAACCGTATCACCTCGAACCGTTCAGTATTCTTTGTATGAAACTTCATACTGCAACGTACACTAATGGGAAACGTAACGTAATCGTATCGTCTTCGCTTTTCTAGGCGAAGCGTTTACGATCCCTCACCGAGTTGATAAGTGTGCGGCGACCATTAGTCGACGATCAGTAGTTAGTAGTAGTAGTGGTCCCAGCTCCAACCTTAACAGGGCAGTTCGATGGTCAGTGGGTCACACACACACACACAAGTCCTCGAGACATAATAGATACCAACGGTTTCACAAATTACTACATGTGTCAAATATTTAATTGACATTTAACTCTATTCTACCTCATTAACTGCACATGAAGCAACTGAAATTTGTAATTTAATTTCAAACTATATTCTTAATAGCTGGTGCTGCAGCTTCGTTCGCGTAGCGTAGTAATATTATAATCAAAGTGATTTGTTATTGTTTGCTTGAAGTGAGAATCCGATTTCCCGTAGGAATGAGCGATTTTACCGCAGTAAAAATTGTTTTTGATGTTGACAAGTATCAATACACCACGAAAAGTTTAATTCGAATCCATCCAGTAGTTCAGAGATTAGCCCGGACAAACAGACATGCAAACAAATTAAAAAGCATTGTAGGCGGTTCTAATACTATTTTAACATCGCCTGTGGTTAGTTTTTCATAAGTATATTCAATGTACCTATGTATATTGAATATACTTAATATACTTTGTGTATGTACACACGAATTTTACCTACTGTTTTATCATATGTCTAGACAGGCAATCTGAGACTTTGGCAGATCCTAAGAACCCCGGACCTGTAGAGCCATAAAATAGCTTTAGCTGTACCAATAGTGGCTTATAAAATATGATTATAATTTCAGATAAAAGTTACGTTGAAATTTAACCTTCCTTCGTTATTGTTAAGTGGCATCAATTCGAGCGGTGGTTAAAGTTACAAACAGGTACTTGAAAGATAGAATAACAGATTCCGGTTGCATTTCGCAAAAATGCTTCATAAGTAAGAAAATCTCGTATTGAGTTCCTTTCTCTTAAGTGACAGTAAAAAGACTGTAATAGTTATCATTACTTCAAGAAAATTACAACTGGAGAAACTGAACAATCTAACTGATGGCGTACTCATCTATTGTCTCTGTTCGTTCTATCGTTGTCGCCAACTTTCTCTACTCAGTAACAACACTTATTATATTCATTATATGCTGTTCACTCAATCTTCGACGATCGCAATCTCACTAGTTACATTATGTATTTATTTTTTATGGTATAGGGGGGCAAACATGCAGCGGGAGCCATTTTCATAGATAGACATCCGCATAGGTGGCTATACAGATGCTCTTCACACCTCCATGGCCACCGGCTATTTACACACCGCACGAAACGCAACAGCACAGCTGGCACTTTACGCCGGTCTCATGTAAGTTAGCGGTACCTCCTCGGTCGTGCACTTGCGTCTTTCACTTGTGCTGCATGCAAGCATGCAGTGTGGCACTACCTCTTACATTATTTATTTATATGTATTCGAAAGTTGCTGAAGATATAATTTTCAAAATTAGCACATTCTATTAAATGTAATTAACGCTCACTCGCTACGTAAATATTAATTTTGCGCGAAATTTTCCACCTGATATGGAACGTTTAATTCGGCACAGACTAAATTAGTTCAGTTAGGTCTCGGGTGGCAGTTCGAGTTGGCCTTTGAGCTATTTTATCAAATTAGTCAAAAATAACCCAAAGATATTCGTTGAAATTTTTACCCCGAATTATTTTAACCCCAGAGATTTAGGTATGTGTTTCGTTAGATTAAGCTTAAGAAATATTACATTAATTTTGGAGACAAAAACATTTTACTAACAGAAACTGGCTCTGATGCAGCCGTACTATTACGTATGTAGTTACTCAATTAATTATCGTGTTTACGTATAGTTCAATATTTATAGGTAGTGCCACGCTACATGCATGCATGTAGGTAGCTGTATTGGGCCGGCACGGCCGGGGAGGTACCTCTCGCTTACACGATACCGGCGTAAAGTGACAGCTGTGCTGTCGCGTTTCGTACGGTGTGTAAGTAGCCGGTGGCCAATAGAGGGGGAAGGAGAAAGGAGGGCAACGCAGCTGTATAGCGTCTATAGGCGTCGGTAGTCATGAAAATGGCTCCGACTTTCGTTTGACCCCTAAAACATAAAAAAAAAATAATTAGGTAGCTCATTAAATTATACATTTGATATTTAAAATTGTAATTTGAACTTTTTTATCTTTGTTTCTTAAATGAAGTTTCTTGAACAAAGTTAAAAAGAATAGAATATATCCAGATGTGTTGCTAGCCTGTGGGCCATCCGCAATCTAAATATCATCACTTAAGACAAAACAGCCTTTACTTCTTACCTAAATTATGCGCTACTTACCCAGTAGTGACAGCAAATCATGCTGCAAAGACACTTCCTCACACAAAACTATATCTCTTCTACACTACTCTACTCTCCCGACTACGGCACAAGCTCATCCAAGTATACCTACTATTTGTGTTGTTAGCTTTGTGTCTTTATTTCTATTTTTAAAAAGGTTTCCATTAGAAGTCGTGTTCAATAATCCCAGTTCGTCTGAGACAAGCTTATTGTAAAATGTGCAAAGAAGTTTTATCTGCGCGAGTTCTTCAAAGACGGCTTTATCTTATGATCGAGATTTGCATTTCACTCAAACTCGTCGACAATTTTACACTTTTTTGTGTTACTTGGTTTATATTTTATGGATTGTTATAAACTTTATAAAGGAACCAGTAAGTGAGAGAACTTCTTATTTAATCCTTTAATGCGACTAGCGGTTGCGAGTTTGTAATATGAAATCGCATTAAACTAGTAAGAAGTCGAAGGCCAAACAATGCAAGTGGGTCAATATGCGCAAGGAAGGTTGCTATTTATTTATGAAACATACGATGAAACAAACATACAAATTAAAAATTAAGTTGACAACGCGATCAGTGAGGCGAGGAAGGTGCGGTGCGGGGTCCCGCAGGGAACGGGGTGTGGGCCTGTATGCTACTTAATGCACGTCAACAGCCTGTGCCACGTCATACGGCATTGTTCAGCATACATGTTCGCGGACGACCTGTGTGCGCTGCGTGCCGGTACCGACCTCGCCGAAACCTGCCGTCTAGTTCAGCAGGATGTAGACGCTGTAGTCAAGTGGTCTCATGACAACGGTATCATTCTCAATATAGAAAAAACTTACATGATAATAATACATTCACCTTACTTAAACCTTTCTTTAACGAATGCCCTAATCTACACCCATAGCTATGATTGTATGCACAATAATAATAATAATAATAATAATAATTTAAACTGTCCGTGTAAGCCAATAGAACAAGTAAAAAACGTAACTTACCTTGGCATGAAAATAGACGCAAGTTTTTCATGGTCATCTCACATAGATTACGTTTGTAATAAATTAAGAATATTATTAGGAAAGTTCTACCATCTCGGTTTTAAAGTTCCTCCGAGTACATTAAAATGTTTATATATGGCTTTAGTGGATTCGATCCTGAGTTACTCTCTTGACTGTTATGGTCTGACTTTTAAAAGCAATATTGATAAATTAGAGTCACTTCAAATAAGATTTTTAAAATTATTAGTTAACAAAAAAACAAAAAACAACTGCAAAGGAAATTATTATTAGTTATTTAAAATATGTAAAAATTTTACCGGTTAACTTAAAACATAAATATTTAATACTAGTTCATAATTACGACAGCAGTCGGGAGAGTAACTCACGGATCGACAATAAATATTCCACAAGATCGATGTCCGCAGGTAAATATAAAATACCTAAAGTAGGCAACTACTATGGTGACATGACGCTCAAAAAACCGCATCCCTTACTTGTTAAATACTTTGCCTGCGGACATCAGGAATCTGGATACTAAAATTAAGTTTACACGTGAACTTAAAAAATATTTATTAAGTAGTTTAATATAATATACTAGCTTTCGCCCGCGGCTTCGCCCGCGTGGATTTCGGACTTCAAAAATGTTTCAAAATTTTATATTACTGTAAGGTTTCATGTAAATCCGTTCAGTAGTTTTTGTGTGGAAGAGTAACAAACATCCTTACATTCTTTCGCATTTATAATATTAATAGGATTACCTACTTACAAGTACCTATATATAAATGTATAATTTGATTGAATTGAGACTGAAGATCTCACAGACAAACTGCGTAAGCAGTTTTGTGAGGCTATGTACCTAATATATTAAGTTACAAGACTGTATAACCTAATTTAAATAAATAAATAATAAAAATAAAAATAACAAAATAATACAAGTTATACCAACATCAATAAAGTTTCCATCAAAAAACAAGAATCTAAATAGCGTAATTTAACGTTAAAATTTTACAAATTTTACGTTAAATGTCTATTAAATTATAGTTTTTATTGAATGTACAAGTTAATGACACCGCCTTAAAAACGCGACAGACTAAAGGTTTACGCTGTAACAGCGATCGGCAAGCGCGGGCCGCAAGGCAACAAAATAAACTAGACGTGGGCCGCACTTGTGACACTCGCTCTAGAAGCCCAAGCCTCTCCTCTAAAAACTAATTTTTAAGAAATTCGCGGGCCTCCAGTTGGACGACAGCCGACCGCTGCCATGTAACAACGAACATATTTCTGAAGCAAAAGTTGCGCGGTAAAACGTAAAGCGTTATGCTGAGCGACAATGTTTTAATTATCAAGATACATCAAGTAGATCGAGATAAATGAAAAGGCTTTGAAGTCTGCACATGTAGTCAAGATGGAGGCGATACAGCACGGCCAGCGCGGGAGTTACAGGAGCTAATCAGTTCACTGTCAGCCGTTTTACTTATCTTACACCGGGCTGGATACGGAATACACAGCCTTTAAACACGTCACCAAATATTTATTACGGTAATGTCACAGTTCTGCTATTCGTGCAAATTATTTATATAAAGTAGGTCAAATGTTTATCTTGGACTTTGAACTTTGTTAGAGTACCATAATAATTAAACTTATATTTTGATAAAAAGCGTGGTCCCCTCGAGGTGAGTTCCCGTTTGACCTTGTAACAATGTTTCTTTGTCTACTTAGCGATCTATAAGAGTCGAAAATAAAATAAGAAGGAATAAAATATTCTATAAGTCATACAGTGTCAATTTATAAGTGAAAATTGAGGTAAGATACTAAGCTAAGCTAACGTTTTGATGTCGGTAAAAACTCATGTATCATATCTCTGTTATTATAAGTAAAGTTTAATATTTACGGAGTCCTAAATAAATAGACGCTGAAGTAAGTTTACTGTAGATATTGCGATATCATGTCGGTATGTCAACCGTAACTTGCCCGCATATAGGAAAGTAATATAACTGTGTGAGTCAACTTCGATATGCGGCTAGAATTTACTCTTTATGAACGAACGAGACCGGCGTAAAGTGACAGCCGTGCTGTATCGTAATTTTATTCCAAATTCAGTATTTTTTTGAAAAATCTATTTAACATATTTTGTATTTGCAGTCTTTGGTGTCCTTCCAAACCGAACATTCGTACAAATATAGAATATGAATTTCTATGTTGAAATAAGGCTGCACGTACGATTCAATGTATTTTAAAATAAGTTACATACAATGAAAAAGAATATTAGTCATGGTTATTTTTTTTTATGATATAGGGGGCAAACGAGCAGTCGCCCACGGACATCCACATAGAGGCTATACAGATGCGCTGCCCTCCTTTCTCCTCCTACCTCCATGGGCCACCGCACGAAACGCGACAGCACCGCTGTAACTTTACGCCGGTCTCGTGAAAGCGACAGGTACCTCCACGGTCGTGCCGGCCCAATTCGACTGCATGCAAGCAACGCAGTGTGGCACTACCTCTTCTTAAAAGGTTATAATTTATTTACAAACATAGAAGTATTTACTATCAACAAATAACTTAATCTTCTTCTTCTTGAGGGTACCTACCATCTTCTAACGGAGGTCGGCGATCATTATGGCCACTTGGGCCCTTGATGTTGCAGCACGAAAAAGGGTAATTGTGTCTGTGTGAAACCAATCGGCCAAGTTTTGAAGCCAATGACTTAATAACACAAACAAACTGTTGTGTGCTTCAAGTTTCTGTAAAGTTACAGAACAGCTTCAAAGCCCATTGAAGTTGAAATTGCATTGAACAAGCGAGCAACATAAACGAGCAAGTACAAGTGGCCTCGGATCTTTTGGAGTTCGGCAACTGCTACAAGAGGCGCGCTCCACTAGATATTAGCTACAGTAGGGCTGACAACGATAATTTTTTGTTTATTTTAACATCATCATTATCAACTATTCACCACTACAAGTGCTATATTTTTACCTATGGTACATACTCAGCTTATGCTCTAATACTAGATATTTTGTTTTATAGTAGTTAATGTTTCTCATATAAAAGACAAGCCGAAGCCTGCGACTTCGATCGCGTAGCGTAGCAATGTTTTAAACAAAGTGATTTGTTATTGTTTGCTTGCAGTGTGCTGAAATTCAGATTTCCCGTAGGAATAAGTGTTTTTGATGTTGACCAGGCTTAGTATCTATACACCACAGTTTCATCCGAATCCGTCCAATAGTTTCGGAGATTAGTCTGGACAAACAGACAAACAGACAGACAAAAAAATAAATATAAAATAAAAATAAAAAAAAAATGTTTTTCGTAAATATATTAAATGTACAGACACACTGATATTACCGTTTTATTATATATATAGATTACACAGTGGCGGATACAATACAACCCGTATTCCTCCCGTTCTCTCTAGAAATTTTTATTATTATAACCTATAGACCAGTGTCGATAATTTTTGAAACCAAAAAAAATCGTAGTAGAATGAAACCTATTAGAAAATGTTGAGAATATTACAAAAATGAAAGGAAAAATAAATTACGGTCGATTCGAGTTCGGGAAGTGGGAGAGGGGGGGTTTTTAAGGGTTAAAATCGGTTTATCTCGATTTCCGGCAAAACTACAAGTCTTATGGAAAAAAGTTGAATGGCAAAGTTGTAGGTAATAAGAAGATCTACAACTTTTGTATTTACACTTTTTTCTCATAACCTCAAAATTCACATGAAAAACTTAAAAAACCACGTTTTTGGTTTTTTATTTTTATCTTTTACAAAAAAAATTTTTTTTTATGAAATTTGGTGAGAACATACCTTTATATATACTAAACACACCATAATTTTTTGGATTTGAAAAAATAATTTTTTCTCCTTATTTTCATTTAATACCGAAAAAGGACCCTAATTTTCAATTGAAAATTCACACGTCAAAATATTAGCTTTTTTAAAAAAAATTGGTGGGCTTTTTATTCGTTGGAATCCCTACTTTCTGATAGTGTAATAAAAAATATAAATCACTATGGAAAATATTTTCAAAAAATTTAAAAAACGAAAAAAACTCGAACCGAAAAATTATTTTTCTATCATTATGTACAAATTTGAGCTATTTATTAATATTAACACTGTAATAACTCATTTAGCATATGATTCTATGATACATTGATAAACAAAAAAAATTTCAATCCATCCAACATTAAGATTGCAAAATAAAAACATGTGAAAATGGTTTTTAAAAATATTCAAGATAGGATTTAAAGGGAATTTTATCTAAAAAATGAGGATGTTACAATTTTTTTTTTCGGTAAAAAAACTGGTTTATTAAAGTTTTATTATATTTTTGTTATAAAAAAAATCTCATACTATATACATGTTCTTCATAATATTTTTTAGTTCAATATTTTTTTTTCATTTGTCTCTTTGATGGTATTTGTTCATCGTTTTCCGATTCTACCAAATCTTGGGAATAGATAGGGATAGATAGAAGATTATACAAACAGATTCATCCATACTGATAATCTGAAAAGACAAAACCAAATTAATAATGCCTTCACAGTTTTATCATAAGTATAATTAAATTTATTTGTGCAAAATAAATAAAATTATTATTTTTTAAACTAAATTATTATTTGATTTTAATTTTGTAGGTTATGTTACGGTAAATACGCTATTTATGAGAGAAAAGATTACTATTTTTATCTTGGATCTGATTGATACAATTTTTTTTTTTAATTTTTTTTTTTACCTTCCTATGTAGATTCCAATAGTTTCATTTAAAGTAAATTTGTCACAATTTTCTAAAACAGCCTGCACGTGTATTTTTATAAATGATGTTGTTTACTGCTCTGCATCTTGTGTACTAGCAATACTAACGGTTCTTACAGCTGCTACGAAAGAAGAGGTATAGTAATAAGTCCGACCCTCCTAGTCCTTTCCCCACTTCTTCACGAAATATCTATTCATGGACTAAAATTTTCTGAAGGTCACTCAGGTATATAAATTATCTTCAAATAGAAATAAACAAGCATCTACGCATTTAATTTAAGGAAAATTTTACGACTTTCTTATAATATTGTAGATGTTTTATCAAATATACACATTATTAACTTAGTTGTTTGTTAATTATAGTAGTGTCTTTAGATTGAATTTTTTTTTGTTTATCAATGTATCATAGAATCATATGCTAAATGAGTTATTACAGTGTTAATATTAATAAATAGCTCAAATTTGTACATAATGATAGAAAAATAATTTTTCGGTTCGAGTTTTTTTCGTTTTTTAAATTTTTTGAAAATATTTTCCATAGTGATTTATTACACTATCAGAAAGTAGGGATTCCAACGAATAAGAAGCCCACCAATTTTTCTAAAAAAGCTAATATTTTGACGCGTGAATTTTCGATTGAAAATTAGGGTGCTTTTTCGGTATTAAATGAAAATAAGCAGAAAAAATTAATTTTTCAAATCCAAAAAATTATGGTGTGTTTGGTATATATAAAGGAACGTTCTCACCAAATTTCATAAAAAAAAAAAAATTTGTAAAAGATAAAAATAAAAAACCAAAAACGTGTTTTTTTGAGTTTTTCATGTGAATTTTGAGGTTATGATAAAAAAGTGTAAATACAAAAGTTGTAGATCTTCTTATTACCTACAACTTTGCCATTCAACTTTTTTCCATAAGACTTGTAGTTTTGCCGGAAATCGAGATAAACCGATTTTAACCCTTAAAAACCCCCCCTCTCCCACTTCCCGAACTCGAATCGACCGTAATTTATTTTTCCTTTCATTTTTGTAATATTCTCAACATTTTCTAATAGGTTTCATTCTACTACGATTTTTTTGCACTTTTTACATTTTTTGAAGGCTTCGACACTGGTCTACTACAGTACTAACGTGTTTCATGCGTATTACAATATGGATGGTCAAAAGTTGATGTTAAAGAAAGGAAACAGATCTGTTTGTACAGAGATTACTTTATTATTTCAGTACTAAACTTCAGTACATAAACAACATTAGAATAATAACTTTTAGTTTTAGCAATAGAAGTAACTAGTAATAATAGTTTATTTCTTACCATAATACATTATTTACATTAATAATAAACATCATCCAAACATAAATTGGAGCATTGTGGGGAGTTTGAACTCTTAGATCATACCTTATTTTACATTTGCTGATTGATAAATATCACGATATCTTTATTTAAAGTCCATCGAGTCAGACGTTGACATGTTGAATATTGTGATACAAAAAACTTGAAATGAAAATAGAAATTACATGGAAAACTACTTTAAATAACAATTTCTCTCCAAGTTGCTGTTGTTGTCGATTCCCGCGAGACTCCCAACTTGAGTTCGAGCTCTGATATTGAACGGCGGTGCGCGAAATAAAACTACCGACTTGTAAACTTAGTGACGTCAGGGAGAAGGTTTGTAGGAGTGGACTAGAACAGGGAATAGAGTTGCTTGTCGATGTAACACTTGAGGTGCTTTAAATATTAGATGAAGCTCTGGATTTGATCATTCTCCCGCGCTTAACAAAATTTTAAATAAAATTCTTATTATTTTGATCATGTGTACCTACTCCTGATTATAATGTGTGCTACATTTATTCATCTGTTATCGATTTTTATAAGATTTTGAAATTAGTTCCCAGCGTGGCATGGCAAAGCCAAACTCTTATAATGTTTAGTTGCTATATTTAGAAAAACAATATCCTTAAATCCTTCACTATAGGGATGAAACCCTTAGCCACGCAACTTCTGGTTGCGCTTGCCTCAAGACCAAAGTATTTTGTACCTATTTGTATTTTAATAGCTAAATTATAATAAAAATACAAAATCTTCAACAATTTTAATCTTCTTATTCCATTTTTTGGCTGAGTTACTTAAATGTAAAGCGTTTAAATTTCCGTTAGGCAAATTATCTCAAATATTAATATATTATATTGTCACAAACTATTCCATAAAATTTATAGTCTTCTTTACGTCACAAATATAAATATAGATTGATACAAAACTGTTTGTTTTTAGTCCTCACCGTTTTGCACTTAAAGTTTATTGACTTTTGATAAACTATTACCTATATATTAACTCTATATACATGTTTTAATCTCTCATAATATTCTATCTTTTGTATAATGTTTTAGTACTGAATATTATAATTATATATGTAGCTGTAGAAAATGGAAACAATCGGTACCACATGATATTTCAGAAACTAAGATTATATGTTTGTCTTCAATGTAAGTCATATAATATGCAGATGTAGACTGTGCGGATAGTCTGTAGACAGTAACATGTAACAACAATGCAACACACATGTAAATGTTATAAAGCCTTTAAGTGCGACTGCGGTTCTCAAAACCGAGTTTCATGTACTCTATCAATTAAAATTAACAACAGTTTTAATTTAATATAAATCCATCAGTCATATTTCTCCGTTATCAATGTCTGCTAATTATTTCACAATGCACATTATATTTAATTAACGAATGTCCTGGGTAATTAATTAATTAATTGAACATGCAGCGGTAACCCTGCGCTGCAGCTGCAGCTCACAACCGCAGCTCTGCGGGCCGACGGTCTCATTTATATACGTCCCACTCTAGATATCACATTTTCATCAAGAAATTACTTAATGCTATGTTATTTTACGATTAATTTGCAAATAATCCTACTTCCTACTAATTTTATGTTACAGTTTGTATGTTTGTTTGTTTGTTACTCCTTCACGCAAAAACTGCTGAAGCGATTTTCACGAAATTTGGCTCATATATAGAGGGTTACTTGGATTAACACAGGATAGTTTCTGTTCCGAAAAAATGTTCCTATGGGATGTCATTCGATTATTTTCTATTTTCCACAGGATCGAAAAAAATCAGGAAGCAAATTCCTCTCAAGGCAATTTGAAAATGTTATCAGCGTGTAGATGTCCGTGTTCCTACAGTTTATTATACAATTTTATATAGACCCGACAAGCCGCTGTTGATCCTGGCGACACAGGAGTAGCAGTGGTGGGAACGAGTGGTGGGTCAAAGCCCGATAAAAAAAAAGACCCGACAAGTGCCTCTTATAAAGTTACAATATGTTGTACGTCGATACCTTTCTAATTTTTATTTTGACATTTACATACTTGTTAATATTTTTTTATTTACATCAATATTATAAACACTAAGGTTATCAAATATTCTTTAGTTTTAGGTGCCTTGATATTAAAATAATCAAAGTTAAATTTTAAAGAATGTCATTGAATGCATATTATGTTAAAGAATATAGCCCCGAAGTACGGCTACACGTAGCTTTAGCCGGTTAGAACTAGGTGCATCCACGTTGTCTAGGCTAAATCTAGAATTAGCCCATTGTTTCTGGATAAAAGTAGGTCTAGCCGGTATATTTCCGGTTAGAACTAGTTCCAGCCATACCTTAGTGGCTAATACTAGGTCCAGCCGATATCTTGCCGGCTACAACTAGGTTCAAGCAAACCCTGGTGCCTCACCTTGTTCTAACCGGCTAAAACTAGGTGTAGCCGCTCTTCGGGTTGTAGCCGTAACACATATATTATTGGATGATGATGAACAACTTTAACCTCACCTTACGTATTCAATTTTAATAAACAGCCCTATTCGAGATAAAATAAAAAACAAGCGACATGAGTAAAAAGCATAACGCTCTTAATAAATGATCCGGATTAAAGGCCAATGTAACAAAAGATGGAAACACAAGTCTGAGAGTAATCCGGGAAGAGATTAAAACATGTAATAAAATATGCTGTA
>LUGF01020377.1:68251-79808 GCA_001625245.1 Calycopis cecrops
GATAGAGGATGACACTGAAGCACTAAGCGGGATTAATACCACTGAAATTGAGAATAAGCACGATGTTAGGCAAATGAAGACTAGGATCTTGGATAGGATAGCCGGCGTCCGTACCGAAATGCGTGCGTATTATCTCGTTCGGATGTCCAGGTCTCGTCCAAATGCGTTTCCTTCCAGGAGAAGTGACTTCCCAGAAGTCTTCAATGCAGCATACGCGCCGTCCACGTAGCGAAGAGAAGCGGTGCGTGTCTTTGTCGTGAATTATTTAATCCACAGGTGCAGATTCTTGAAATAATCGGCGAAGAAGGTCCAGTATGTAGGGGATGCGGTGATTAAATTAAAGAATTTCTTCAGAGTCAACAGATGCGCTTTATTAATTTGGATTACAAATTAGGTACACCGTACAGGGAACAATAATGATGTGTGTTGGCTAAAATTGGCGAGCGATTAGCGACCGTTGCCGAAAAGATCTCGAACATGACGACACGAACTTTTTACGCCGCTCCTCCATAGATGGAGCTGGAGGTCCGAACAACCCCATCAACGATTATATTTCGCATCTGACGGTGGCCTTTGGAAATTCCCCGTATTTCTTTTCGAATATATTTTCTTATTGCGTCGATATTAATTGTTTTATTATCGGACGCCCACTTTACGTGACGCGCAAATCGATAGAACGAAAAAATAATTATATGGGATAACCCATTACCAAAAAATTAAGGAATAATTCCGGATTGAATGGGCATGGTATCATTCCGGCCGGTTCAGAAGTTCCACAATAATCGCGGATAGAATTAATTTTACCTATATAATATGTATAATAACTCAGACCAGACTAACCACTCCGCCCTCCCTCCTATTCAGTCAAGGAAACAAATCTAAAAACAACAATGAAGTTACAAAGCCTATCTACAAACTATTAAATGGTTTATCTCAGCATCTATATATATAGAACTCAAACGTGACATAGCCATCTATCAACGCACAGCCCAAACCACTGGACGGATCAAGCTGAAATTTGGCATTCATGTAGATGTTACGACGTAGGTATTTTTAGAAATTCAACCCCTAAGGGGGTGAAATAGGGTGTTGAAGTTTATATGGATTTCGCGGTTGAAACCGCGGGGCACAGCTAGTTAGTGTATAATTCTTTTGTCTCTATGTTTATCCTTTACTCATTAAACAGGCGCCCAAATTCACTATAGGATGGATGCGTATTGATTGATGAATTAGATATGCTGAATGAACAATTAATTATCTATTAATTAATATCAGGAATATTGCATCGTCAGATAGTCTCTATATTGTAATCAATAGGTATTCATTTTGGTGATGATATTATGTATTAAAATCAATTCCATTATTTCAATCCAGCTCATTATGGTCATCAAAAATTTAATTAAACGTAATAAACCCGGTGAACTATAAAAATTAATGAAAATGGTGAAACTTGACGTATTCATTTTATTTAACCTGTGACGTTTAAGAAGAATAATTTGTATTAAAAAAATTGATTTCTTAGTACTTACCTTGTTATCTTTCTGCCACGAGCAGCTGCCTCTCTTGTCGGATATCATACACTTGAGCAGCGCGTCTTCCCCCGGGTTCACCTCGGTGTACGTCGGCAGCTCCTATATTTGTATTATCTATATAAACTTACCTTGTTATATTTCTGCCATGAGCAGCTGCTTCTCTTGTCGGATATCCGACACTTGAGCAGCGCGTCTTCCCCCGGGTTCACCTCGGTGTACGTCGGCAGCTCCTATATTTGTATTATCTATATAAACTTACCTTGTTATCTTTCTGCCACGAGCAGCTGCCTTTCTTGTCGGATATCCGACACTTGAGCAGCGCGCAGCATCTAAATTAAATGTTGACATAATGTTACGAGAATTTCAAAAAATATAATCGTCGTAACCCGCATGAAACGTGACAGCTAGACTTAATACCAGTATAAAATGATATTATTATATCAAGTCATAGTACTGGTATTGATTGATATTAATATAACTCGTTCCTATTGTCCAGTTTGGTAACAATGGAGCAATAGCTATTTCTCATAAAAAATACAAACTTCAAAACTATCCACGTTTAATGTTGAATAATGAATCTGCATTTCGATTTATTTTCGCAATTAAAAATAAACTTCACTATGAAAATATTATAAGCTTTGTAAAAAACCTTGTTCCTAGCTACAATATAAAGAGAACGAGTAAAGAAACTTACGTGCGCCACAGTTTTATTAATACATTTAAACTTCGCGTGATTATTACCGAGCTTGTAACTTAAAGCTTAAAGTATAAGTGGAGCTTTTGTAAACCTAACGCGCTAGTTCCTGTGGTGTGATTTAATAGTTTTTACTGTAATATATCGTTGGTACAAGTATGCAGCTTTACTCAAACTGTTAAACCTGGTAGAAACAGTGAGTTGTGTGTTAATTGGGCCGGCGCGACCGGGAGCCGGGAGAGTAAGGTGGAGTTGAGAAAGAGATGCAGGTTGGAGACTGAGGGCAAGTATAAAAACTACAATATAGATTATTTATATCATTGTACCATCTGTGCAAGCATGCTAATTATGGTTGCTTTCCAAAAAATATGAGGTTGCTGGTGGTCCTATATCGTTTATTTTTACTAATGCAATCGTGTGTTCCTGTCGTAACAACTATGGAACTCCTTTATGCAAATAAAGACAACCATGCCGACTCATAGGAAACTCATCGAGAACTCATCGCGAACTCATCGAGAGTGCGACTGTGAATTTGTTTGTTTTACTAAATAACGTGTCGCTACCGTGAATTGTGAGATAAGGCCGCGTGCACACTGTCTACACAACTGTGTTATCAGTGCAGATGCTACGTAGATGTAGTACATATTTAAGAGCGTAGTAAGAGCGAAGTAACTAAACTTGAGAAAATATTTTTTTCTATTCTCATTTAGATTTGTCTCACAGGCTCGCTGGTGTAGTCGAGCTCAAATAGTATAACGACATTAAAAATATTATAAACGGAAAAACAAACATACATAAAACTTGTATATTTGTTATTCTTCACTCTAAATCTACTGAGCTAATTCGGAATTAATTTGGCACTAAATTAATACACTAATTACTATTCCTATAAACGAACAATTCCTTGGGGTATATTTTTAGCACGTGAAGCCAGAGGCCACAGCTAGTTTACTTAGAAATGAAGAATATGACGACTATCATCATAATAATGTGATAACGTTATAATTGAGTTGTGATGTATCACGCAGCGTCCTGTGTGCGCTCCTCCTTGTCTGTTATCGCTGGGCTTGTTTGTAAACGACTCCAGTTTGTTTTGCTGAAGGTTGTTTGTTTTTGTTTGTGTTTCGCTTGCATTTGCTACACATTTTTACACAGGACAAATATATTATTTTGTCTTTGGAGTCATACACAACTTAGTGTCTATTTAATTCACTAAAAAGTCATTATCTTCTATCTTACTCTTGGCAAATTAGTAAGAATTGGCGTTGATAAACCTTAATGTTCTGAATGACTTTCCTTTAAGTGCCGATGTTTTGTGTAAATATTTTCGATTAGATATCTTTTTCTATTTCTGCTACTGTTTCTGTTTTATATGTATTTCTGCCAATAACATTAATTTATTTTTAATAAATAAAAAAAATAATAAAATAAAATTAAAATAAAATATACCTACTTTATTTCAGATTCTTGATCCTATAATAGTATAAACAAATAATAATAAAGATGACAATTAATTATTTTAAATCGACAAAGTGTATCCTAAAATATATAAAAAAATATATTATATGTTAGAAGTAAAATATATGTAACAATGCGCCCGTCTTTATCAATTATTCTGCTCTGAGGTGTTTCAGTACAAATTATGAATGTGCATGTGAAAGGAATGTTTTTTTGTGATCAAACGCTCGCCAAAGATTTGATCTGCTGTCGTGCAGTGGATAACAAGCCGCTTGCAAAACCTTCCTATTGTTATCATCAAGATCATCATCATCAGCCTATTGCAGTCCACTGTTGGATATGTTATGCCTTTCCCATAGCACGCCACTGGCCTCGATCTTCGGCTATCCTATTTATATATTAACTTTATATTTTATTTTAAATTTTAATATAAGGTATGGTTACGACATCTGGACAGAAATGAGACGATTACATAGACAGATAATTAGTACGTGAACGAAAACTAAAAGATGAAGAGACCAAGAGATATACACAGATATTTTTTTTTTATTTTTTTTTATGGTATAGTGGGGCAAACGAGCAGTTGTAGCCATTTTCATGACTACCGACGCCCATAGACATCTGCATAAAGAGTATACAGATGCGCTGCCCCCCTTTCTCCTCCCTCCTCCATGGGCCACCGGCTACTTACACACCGCACGAAACGCGACAGCACAGCTGTCACTTCACGCCGGTCTCGTGTAAGCGAGAGGTACCTCCCCGGTCGTGCCGGATATGGAGGTACCATGGAACGAAAGACCGCGAACAGACGATTGATAGGGTTTTCTGCCTGTATGTATGTATGTATGTAGAAAGACAATTACTAGGCAGACTCTTGTTTTTCCCACTCTACAACTGCAGACACCATCTGATGACGACAATAGCAAGTAACAAAATAAAGTAATTTCATTCACAAAGTATTAAATGTAATTTTAGTTAGTAAAAAGTGGATATAGTATAAAAAAGTATATTATTTAACAACAGTATAGCATGAACTTCCATCAAGAAGTGATAATACATTCCATCAACTATATCATTCACAAAGTCATCAACACTATTTATTCTAAAACATTTACAAGCCCGGCATTTTCGGTTAAGCCATTTAATAATAAATGTACGAATTTACAAAAGGTTCTTCCAGAATGTAAATGGCGCGCAGTATGGCGGCATATATTTGTCTTTGCCTTATAATACAGATAAGTATATATAAATATACACGCAACAAGGGCAAATAGTAACAACGCAACAGAGCATTAGCTATGAAATTAAAATGAATTACTTTAATATAGAAAACAGTACAAGAATCTAGGACATTGAGGTACCTACCTCTAGGTCACCTGAAGCTGCTATCAAGTGTCAATTGCTTCCAGATCATTGGAACGGATGATGGAAGAGATACGGATGCATAACATTTGTGCGGATGTCTATAAGCGTCGGTAATTATCAAGAAGTTTTACTGATTGATTGCCCCCGTACACTGTAAAACAATGTGTGTGCTTTTGACCATGCGACTGAAGTAAAACTTCATACACTAAGCATTACTGGCTATGAGTGGGAGAGAGAAAGAAAATGTGTTCGGGCACCACTCTTTCTTGCTCCTACAGAAATGTAAAATGTAACGCTCCCTCTTTCTGTCTTCATTAACTTATTATCCCTCTCAACTTCCGTTTACCTCGGTCGATCACACTCTTCGTAACGCTCTTGTCACGCATTCATGAGCTTGCTCTCCAAGTCAAGCGTGCTTAATGAAATTACACTTCAAAAACCATTTTGTTTAAACCAGTGTAAAGAAAACAAAACTAATGCAGAAGATCGAGACTATAACACATGTATGTATATTTAATACACGAAGCGCGCACATAGAGGTCCGATACCCCAAAGCTCTCTCTAATGCAAATATCTTTACTGTGCAGGCGCTCTATTCACTACAGCCAGAAACAAAGAAAGTGTAAGATGCACGTTTCATCTCGTGAAGATATTACAGAAGCACATTTTACTCCGCTTTATGTAAAGCACACACCGCTCGGCAGTTGAAGGGTTAAATTCTGAAATTGCACATTCTGCAAATTGCTCACACAACACGCTTGAAGCTGATCGGCCTTGTGAATATTACCCGACTGCTTGTAAAAGGAGTGAGACGTTTTCAGAGATATTTTATATTTTTTTATAAAGTCTTTGTAAAAAAAGTTTTTGTGAAGTAAAAAAAATAATATTGTTATTTTTTAACTTTTGTCTGTCTTTCTGTAAACTGCTAATAAAATGATGCGATATTGACATAGGTATGCACTTGTTTCTGAATTTCTATCTTACATCTGGGCACTTAATAATTTGGCTTAAACTGTAAGTATTTTATATAAATAATGATTTTATTATTAAAAAAATTAAATCATTTTATTTTAAGATTACAAAACATACAAGATGAATAAATAATTCGAATAAATAAAAATCAAATGACTAAAGTATTGAACTGTACTATCGTACGTAGTATTACCAACTCACTGCATTAACACTTTGACGTTCCACTATTCCCTGTCGTCAGTACTAAGTAGTTTTATTTATGTTATAACTAATACCTCATTAAAGTAATCCAGTCCAGGAGGTCCGGGGCTAGTTTTGCCTGGTGTCAGGATTTGGCGAGACATGTCCGGGTTATTACAGTTGTGTCCGGGCAAATTACGGAATTAATACGAAAGTCCGGCCTGTAAGGCTTTTGTTAGGCTTTTAACGAGTTTGCCAAAAAGTTCATGGGCATTTTAAAAGACACGACTATAAGTGCACTAGCTGCGCCCCGTGGTTTCACCCATGTAAATTTCGATCCCGTGGAAAATAGAAATTATCCCATGGCATCCCATAGGAACATTTTTTCGAGATAAAAACTATCCTATGTATTAATACGTGTGTGCCCTCTACGTGTGTGCCAAATTTAATGAAAATCTGTTCAGCAGTTTTTGCTTGAAGGAGTAACAAACAAACAAACAAATAAGCATACAAACTTTCGCATATATAATATTAGTAGGATAAAAAATAAGTGTATACGACAAAAGAACCATTTTTTTCTTAGAAACCCAGTGAGTTGAAACCCAGTGAGGCTTTCAGGACAAAATGACCGGCCTGTGTTTGGCTTTTGATTTTTGGTCCTGGCAAACGTCTCCAGGAGTAACACAAGACTACACTTCTTACAATAGGTACTTATTTTATTTAGAAATTCTATATTTTATAACCAGCTTTTCGAGATTTGGTTACCTGTGCACTGACGCGCCATCCCATATAGGTATGGATGTCTATTCGCAGATCAAGAATTTTTTTTATTCTTTTTCTAAGGCAAATTTCAAACCGTTCATTAATTTTTGTGTGAAATAATGACAATTTAACTTTCGTACTACTAAACAATGCTGCGCCTGATTTCTCCCCGCTGCCGACTGCCGTCCCATGGATGGGAATATGAGAATGAGGGAATAGAGAGTGCACTTGTGTCTGCGCGCACACTTGTGCGCGCAGACACAAGTGCACTATATATCCTGCGCAGATGGCTCGCCTATAATTATGTCTATATACGGCGGCCGTCCGGCCGCCGTAGCCGAAATCGGGTAGGACGACATTTTCTTTACTGTTTTAGTGTTTGTTAATCACTTACGTAATATTATTGTGATGTTGTATCAAAGTATGTAATTACCAGATACGACTTACTTCTTACGTATTACTTCAGGTATGACACGAAACCTGAGACATGCTTCAGCATTTCCCCTCGTGCTCGATAAGGCATTAAAGTTGAAACTACCAACGTGCTGACTCCACTTATTACTTATTACTTTATACTTCGCGTCCGATGAAGTAAAGTTTGTTGTTTGAGCTTGTGTACGTAGCTTCATAAGTACCCAAGTTTAATATGTTAAAGTACTAACTTTGACTGGACTACTACTAGCAACATATTGTGTATTAAAAGGACAGCATTAGCAGGTATAACGCTTATTGTTATCTCCGCCGTAATATGGAATTATCTTTTCCGCATCCTTCTAATATATTTTTCCTCCTCGCCAATTCCCGTGGAACTTGTGCGCTTAATGTTCTTAAGATACCAAAATTACCAATTAATTACACGTAATATCACCCCAGACAAAAGACGCGTGTTTCTATTGTTGTATTGAATGCAGACGTTAGAAAACTTTACCTCTTTATCCTTCGGGAAACCTTACATATAATACATATCACATATCAGCACAGTTGGGATCTGTTGGCAAACAAAAGGATACAGAAAGTGCTGCTTTTCGTTGTGACATGCTCATGTGCTCGGGAATTGTCGATATTCTTTCTTTAATTGTTACAAAATTTGCGGTGTTTGAATAATGAGAATTGACATCAACAAAATGTTGCTCACTTTTGACTTCGAGTTTCTGAATACATTTGAATGTTGTGTACAGACAAAACAATTTTCACATCACTTGATTTAACTTGAGTTCGGATATCTGAAGTGAGTTTATTAATTTATCTGAGATAAAAATCTGTAGAAAATTGATTTATGGGGTCTTCGTGAGCTGTACACATGGACATGAAAATAACTATAATCTGTTTTAACGTGTATTCAACAAACAAGTAAACTCAGTTGCGAGAACTTAAAATACGCGGACATTATATTCAAGCCGAGTATTAACGAGTCACGAGCTGCTGTCAGCGCATACGTGAAAAAAATGTGTCTGTATAAAAGAAAAATAAAAGATGTGGAGAGTGTAACTTAGGTAAGTAGTAAAAATGAAATTTAATAAATTTTATTTAATAAAATACATAACAAAATTTTCACAATAATTTTATAAGTTTATTTTTAAATATTAATTCTGTTTGTATCAGACATAAAACACATGTTAATGCCAGGTTTCAGTACTCGCCAAATACCTCTAATTGTAAGATTGTCTTTCGTTTTGGTTTTGTTGACAAGTCACAATTGTCTTATTAATGTCTATGAAGTGGAAGTGTGTGACGTCACACCTGTGGAAGCGCATGTCGCGTTACGAGCTGACGAGTGAGATGGAGTTCTCGACGAGTGAGATGGAGCACACCTGGAAATAGTTCGTGAAAACCACACCGTGTTCACACTTCACAGACGCTACACAAAGTAAACTACACACTGAAGTATTAAATTTCGACTGACTTCAAAGAATTTTAAATTAATATGACTTATATATGTCTAAAAAAAAACACTTTAAACTAATTGAGGTTACACCGGGGAGCGAGGGAATACCGGCGTAAAGTGACAGCATCACTGCCGCGTTTTGTGCTTCTTGTAAGTAGCCGGTGGCCTATTAGGGAGATGGATGACTAAATATCTGCATAATGTGCGGACGTCAACGGGTGTCGATAGTCACTAAATGGCTCAGATTCCGCGTTTGTCCTAGATGCTATAAAAAAAAAAACACAACCATCGATCTCCTGATACTTGCTTCTAGAATCTTAAAATCTATCTATGTCTTAATCTGTATATTAATATATTTATTAATCTAGAATCTAATACATCTTAAAGATATTTAAGAAAAATATCACAGTCCAAATAAAGTGAAAATTATCACCTGAAGTTTTTCTAAGGCTTAAAGTTTTACAAAAATATACGGATATTATCAATATTTTATAAAGAGCATACACTTTTATATAGTTTTATAAAGTCGTAGTTACTAAAGTTGGTAAATGTCATTGTTTGTCGGCTCAAATACTACCGAACTTCAACCCACATCTCTTCTGACCCACTACATACATCCTTACTAGGCTTGCAAAGTTTATTAACCTAACATTAAATTGCAAATACTCCCGTGAGTATAATAATATTCACAAATGCTACAAAATCCATTTTATTGTAAATTTATGAAGATAGAATGAAAAAGCCATTGCGTTGCATATTTAATGACACACCATGTAAAAGTCCACTCGCAGCGAGTATAATCAAGTGAACACAAACTGCAAGCAGTTACATAGTTTTTTTCTACCGTCACGTGACAAATGCGAGCACATCGATCAGAAGGCAAAGACTACTAATTGCATTCAGCCGGTGATTTATTTCTTTTGTATTCAAACAACGTACACAGGTAATGTTTGCCAGCAATTAAATTTTAAACTCGTTTTGTGAAAATGTATTTTTGTAATAAAGCCACAGAGTCCACAGAGCAATCACCAGAGTATCCTGACACAGGAATAACGCAAAAATGATTTGCATTTATTTCACAAAAATATACTACTTATTTAAACCTAAAATGTATTTCAAGGAAAATTTTTAATATAGAGGGATAAGATAATTCTTCATATTCTAGTCTGTACTGTAATATAATACACCAAATTTCACTTGTGCACTATAATATGTCCTGCGCAGATGGCTCGTCTATATAGACGGCCGATTAGTCGAAATCGGCTAGGACGACATTATTTTATTTTGCTGCCAGGTATTCGACTTCTTGATCTGGATATTGAAAAGTTCTTCAAGGCAAGGTTGTCGGGTATTTTTTTAATTATAAAATATTCTATTGTTGTCTCACAGATCATCGCCCTGAAATAACTGTGTTGTCGTATTAAATATGGCTTCTGACTTGTGAGAGTCCAGTTGGTTCGAAGATATCCGTCGATCAGTAAAGTTGAACGGACTGTAGATGCTTATA
Organism: Calycopis cecrops; assembly: GCA_001625245.1. Lineage (NCBI taxonomy): Eukaryota > Metazoa > Arthropoda > Insecta > Lepidoptera > Lycaenidae > Calycopis > Calycopis cecrops. The sequence continues at coordinate 78,607 of LUGF01020377.1, forward strand.
GCTCTATATCAATAACGATTAAATTTTCAAAGCTCAATCACAGGCGGTCAGATTTAAATATTCATACAAGTCTGCGGCTGCGGTGAAATGTTGATTTATTTTCAACTCGCTGCTGCCTGCGACTTCGTTCGTAGCGTAGTAGATAATATGAATCAAAATTATTTGTTATTGTTGGCTTGCAGTGTGCTGGAATTCCGATTTCCCGTAGGAATGAGCAATTTTGCCACAGTAAAAAATGTTTTTGATGTTGATCAGGCTTAGTATATATACACCACAAAAATAAGAAGTTTCGGAGATTAACCCGGACAAACAGACAGACAAAAAAATTAAAAAACATTGAAAGTGTTCAAATACAATTTTAACTTCTCTCCCAATCAGTTTTTCGTAAATATATTCAATGTACAGACACACTAATTTTACTGTTTTATTATGTTGTAGTTGTTAATACGTACAACTGACCAGGGCCTCATTAGTGATGCTTACTGAAATATCGAGAAATCGATGTTTGTAAAACTTGGTTTTACGTTACTTTTATACAAATATTGGTACCCAATGGAAAGGTCCTCTTCTCCCTCCAGATAGGTATAGGCGAATCTGATTGTCCGATCGGTTAACAACGGATGCGAGGGATCCATCTCTGGAACATATAAGCTCCCTCTGAGAGTTATATAATCTTTGATTATATATACTTTTTTTTTTAAACCACGATGGTGGCAAAAAAAGCATACGGCCCACCTGATGGTACGTGGTTACCGTAGCCTATGGACGCTTGCAACACCAGGGGCATCACATGCGCATTACCGACCCTTTAAAAACCTATTGACTCCCCTCTTGAAGAACCCCATATTGTAGCCTTCTGGGAAAACCTTGTACATTATAATAAAAGAGTACGTCCATATTTTACGCGGATTAAATATGACATAGCAATTACCATCTCAATTCCCCGTAGAAACAATTTATTATTGTTAATTAACAACACAAATATCCCGCTGTATGTTGAAGCCTCACCGGCACAGAACACTTTTACCCTAAAGGGAAGAATGTCAACTCCATATAAAAGATGGCGGGACAAACACTACTGCCATCTATTGCGTGCCCCAGAAAAACTATCTAAGCGCGGGAGATTTGAATGATGTCACTTAAACGTACCTATACATATAATATTACCATATATGGGTTTAAAAACAAAACCATGGAACTAC
>LUGF01020400.1:80338-118753 GCA_001625245.1 Calycopis cecrops
CGCGGCTGTCGCGCGGCTGTCGCGCTGCTCTTTTTTAGTATGGAATTTTGCCGCCTGTGAACAGCGCGACTGTCGCACTGCTGCTGCCGCGCTGCTCGCGACCTAATGTGAAGGCGGCCTTAGATGTATAGAATACAGTTGGTAGTATCCTAACGGCACACACTTGAATGTGCCATCACCATATAATTCTGAGTCACCTGCGAATGATTGCAAGGTTTTCTTGGCCGCCGAAGTACAGAATATCAATATCCTACTTTCAGCTTCACCGTCATCACACACTAAAAAATTTTCATTTATTACAGGCGGGACTTGAGATCGTTTATCGATTTTCAAAAATTTATTTCTTGCTCTATAAAGCGAATCCTTTTTTATTTTATATACAGACGATGCATCAATTTCATAATCAGTCAATTCGAAGGAATTCGAGTCAGCTTTATTAATTGGCATAGAATTAGCCTCGCTTATCACTACTTTTTTAACTATTTTGGGTATTGGTCCAAATTTTCGGCATACCTCTTCTTTAGCTTTGTCCATGATTACGGCAATCTTATTCTTTCCGTGATTTGCAAAACATGAATGTTCTTGGAAGTTTTGAACTTCATTGTCTGCGCCCACTTTCAAAGAAGCATTGCAATTCATCCTGTTAGAGCAACGCCATAATGAGGAACCATCTTTATTGCACTTATTTTTCGTGTACGCATAGCCATCTTTTAATAAATTGTATCTACCTTTTTTATTTTTCACGAATTGAACATTTTTATTTTCATTTATAATATCCATAATAATATGATGTGATTATTCAGAATTTCTTTTCTCTGTCTACGTTCAGAACGTAGACAGAGGATTCTTTACTCTGTCTACGGTTCAGAATGATTGAAAATCGCTTTTTAAAGTCAAAGTTTTCTATGTGTCACTTTGAAGTATCGTTATGATAGAATACTTGAAATTCTAAGTGGTCAGATAGATACAACAAGAAGTTTACATACGTAAATTATTTTTAGGCGTAGACAGAGGAAACTACTCTGTCTACGTTTTTAGGCATAACGCGATATAGACAATCAGAGACATAGGCAAACAGATATTTAGGCATAACGCGATATAGACAATCAGAGACATAGGCAAACAGATATTTAGGTAGAGAGCTAATCGAAAACGACATGTAGGCATAACGCGAAGTAGTTCTATTGCGTATTAGGTATACCTAGGGTTGCCAACTTTTTTGACAAAAAAAAAACGTATACATTCGTTTGAAGAGGAAAAAAATAAAGTATTTGGAAGAAAAAAAAAGTATTTTTCAAATTTTAATTTTTTATTGCCTTAAAAACGTATTTTTGTATGCTTTTAGCACTTGCTAACAATCTTTTGCTATTTTTAAATGTTTCAAAGCTCGTTTGACAATCATAATATTAAAATTTAAATAAATAAACAATTCGTTTTTAATTAACTTTATTGACGTTCTATTTCTCTCTTCTCGCCACTTCAGATTCATTACTGAAAAAACTCTCTAAGTGAAAGCTGGAGTGGCGGGAACGAAGAGTAAATAAGAAATATTTTTTTATATTTGGAAAGCTATCAGATACATTTTTAAGTATATATTGCCATTTGTCAACTGTACCTACTTTTCTCTGAAAATTCTTTATCATTATTAGTAAATTTTCTTTGAATTTCTTTAAGTGTTATTGTCTCAGAATATACCTAAATCGTCCGATTTAATATTTAATCTATCTTGTAGTTTGGCCTTTTTTTTTCTTTCATATCATCAATTTCATAATCTGTTTAGTGCCGTTAAATAGTAAGTACTTATTCAACTTATCCATAATTTTACGAATCCACAGTAAAGGTTGAAAATAAAGTATTTTCACATACTTTATTTGTATGCAAAAGTATAAAGTATAATTACCAAAAATAAAGTAAGATACGTTATTATAAAGTATGGTTGGCAACCCTAGGTATACCCCGCTAAAAGGGAATCAAGTACTAGCAAAACACAATGACATGTTAACATAATATGTCATATCATACGTACATACCTCTGTCTACGGTACAAATGTTCTTTGTCTACGCGTACAAACGAAAATTTCTAGCATAAGGTTCACATTTCAGCCACTAGTTAGCGTAGCAGTCTAGAAGCTTGTTCCCTATTCGACTATTTAGAGTAGTATTACACCCAGAAACAATATAAATGCTTCTACAAGTTTTAACGGTAACGATGTAAACGCGAAAAATTGTAAGAAAACTAAAATCTGCACAACCTGGAGATTATTTCCCATGCCCATGACTAAGGTAATAAAAAAAGCCGTACGTTACGGATCTACTTATTAAAAAAATAAAATAAATACGTACAATGTAATATAGCTAGATAAAAAAAACCCGGTCAAGTGCGAGTCGGACTCGCATACTGAAGGCTCCGTCCCAATGGGAGGTATAGGTATCTCCACAATAGATGAGGTGAACCTCACTAGCAAAGATTTTTCTTGCCTTTTCTTAACCTTCTGTAAGATATAATCAACTTATACCACAAACTATTAATTGATAAAACTAACAAACTGCCTTCACATAAGTTGGAAATATTTTTTTCGATGATATAGTTAGAATTAAATATATATAATAATGAATTAGCTTTTTTTTCCAATGTTTACTATAAACAGCGCCGGATCCAGGTAAGGTTTAAGGGCCTTAAGATGATTTTTGTATCCATAAATGGGGCTCCTTCTCTACTTAAAGGTCTCAAAGCCCCGGGCCCCTGTAGAGCTTAATCCGGCGTTGAATATAAGTTCTTACTTCTTGTCAGATTTCACAATTCTAAGCCAACGAGTTTATATATACATATATATAGTATATCCTTATGGGTTTTAGAAAATGTGCGATTTCATATAAAATGTTTGCAGAAATAATAGCTGCAACTTTTATTACGATTTTTAAAGGCATCAAGAGGTAACAGACAACAGTCTTGACTCTTGACAAACGGAAAACAAAGTGATTCTATAACGGTCCCTTTTTTTTCTCTGAGATACGGACCGGACGAACCGGAAGTAGTAAGCTAAATGTACCATTTTAATCCTCTAACTGTAAACCCCCTGCGCCGTGTACAACAGGACCCCGTTTGGCAACTGTACGTATGGCCCCCTCCTCTTTATTTGTCCGCAAAATGTTTTAAAATTGTCCCAACTTATGAGTATAAAATACAAAAATTGTTGCCATTTCACGAAATTATTATAGCTTTCCCACCATGACGAGATTCTATAACCAATACACCAAGTTTCTAAAATTAGTTTATTTTAATGTTTAAATAAAACAATTTATTATTAGTTATTCTTTATTTTGAAATCAATTATGAGATTTTTAAAACAGTAGCTCTTCAAAATCATTACTTTATACAAAAAATATTGCAAAAGCTTTTAGTAAATTTACTTCAATATAACAAATACAACAATGATATTTAAATAAATGACCAGATTAATAGTTTTACAATATTTCTTATAATAAAGGCTTAATCTTAAAGTCAAATTTATAATAAAATTAACAAGTAAATGTGAGTGTTGGTTAACAATTTTAGGAAGGTTATAAGCGTTCTTTTTGTATATAAAATTATTCTAAGCTTTCAATAAGTATGTCTTTTAGTTGACAATGTGTACTTAAATATTTACTAAAATATGGAGTTCACTATGTTTTAATCTGTATCTAATTTATCTGCAATTTTATACTAAACAACTCTGGCGAAAGTTGAAAGTATAAGAATCACAGCAAATATTGTATCGTAGTCACAATATACATTATTGTGCAAAAACTTAATAATATAATATACATAAAGTATGATGGTCGATGAAAAAAAAATTACGTACAAAATGAACACATGATGAAAACATGATTGTGCTTTACAAATCAATTTAACTTCTATTATCACTTCAAATTAATCAACAGTAACATAATGCCAGCGTATTGACTCAAATAGACTGGCGAATCCATTTGCGAAAATAGCTGATGTAAAGGCTACTGTTGATTTTTATTTATAAAGAATCATAAATAAAATGGTCCCTAAAAGAAAAAAAAGTACAAAAACGAATACAAAATCACACTCTTCGTCTCCTTCGAGACTAATACGTATTATAACATACACTAATAATTATGGCAACATTGACAATAAATAAGTAATATTCACAGTGCTACAGCGACAAGAATAAAAAAAAATGAAAATGTACTAAGTACCGCACGAAAAGCTCAATCTGTCGAAATAGTAGAAATAAGTATACAAGGCAACGAGTGCAGACTTTGTTTTACTACTTACTAAACTTGTTACTAATTAAAAGCCATATTCGCATAGGTATAATCATTATTTTAATACAATAAGCCTTGCTCGAATCGCGAATAGGTTATTTCAGTGTTAGTCATATTATAATTATATCGGCACTTATACTGGAAATTTTGTCACAGTCACTTTGATATTTTTTTTGTAATTTATAAATGATTATTATTTTGGTTTGATTATAAATTAATCCAATGTACCTAGTAATACTAAAGCAAATAATATCAAAGTGACCAAACGACAGTTGTGGAATATACTAATGTCGCCATATTGGAATGTTTAAAACTGTCAATATGGCGGTATTTGAGCGGGAATGGAATCGGAGTTTATTGACGTCTATAGTCTGAACGGTTCGCGTTTTTCCAAAGTTTTGGACGATGGAGTTGCGCGTCGTGTCAGCGGAGTGCCAGGCGTCGTTCCGCTGTCGGTGGCGTCCGAAGGCCGTCTCACCAATCTCGACGCCGCAGTCTGTTGGCCTGGTCTCACGGGCGTTGTACTTCCTGACGGTGTCCTTTGCCTGTTATGTAGTAATTATATTTAAATAATCTGCCTTGTACAGATACGTCCATTATCATGCGAAATTGAGACAAACCAAACCAAGAACAAACTACAAACTACGAAAACTCTAGATTGTATGTACATAATATACATTTATTTACAGTAACACACACGATACGAATTTTAGTAATTTACCTAGTATTACTAATGTTAGTCTCCTTAGGCACTGGTATGCGACTTCTGCTAGGTGTTTGTCCATCGGTGGACGCAAATGACCCACTCCTACGCCAATATTAGAAGAAAGAAAGATAGATAAGATTAGACAGAGTTATAATATTATATCTATGTCAGTGCACATGCATACCTTAAGATCAAAAACAATGATGTGCATTTTAGGCAAATAATAAAACGTGCTTATACATTCAAGGAAAATTTTGCAAAAGTGTAAAAAAGATAATTGTTGCATGTGCAAAAACAAAAAGCGGAAGAGAAAATATTATTCACAACATAATAAACAATATTAGACAATATTCCACACACATAATATAGTAAAATCAAAATATGCTAAATGTTTATTCACATTATCTGTTAATTAAGAAAACATTAAAAGCATTAGTGATTATGCACTACAAGCAATATAATGAGCAGTTCCAAAATGGTGTTCCCAACTTTTTTGTGAATGTATTTCGATAAACGTATTCGAGCAACATGAAGTCGGAAATAATTGTGAATTACTTTACGATGATTGAGAGGTGATAACTTTGACATGTGTACTATCAACGGGCATGAACATCAAATACGCGTCAAAACTAAAGCAACGAGTAACACTTGTGTACCCTTTGACATCTCGTTTCGCCAATTTCGGAGCTTCACCACTCGACTCGCTTATGTTACTTTCGTATTCATTGTCACTTGTCATTCCGGATATGCTGAATAGAGAGGAATCGTCTTCTGGACTTCTTTGGTCAGATTTTGGATCGTGGGAAGTGGGACTGGGCTCTTGAGAGGTTTCTCGGGATTGGGTCTTACGATTTTTATGACGTCGTTCACCAGAAGGGGACCTCTGTGAACGATTCCCGACATACACGGGTATTTTCGTTGACCCTTGAGTCTGGAATGCAGGATGAGTGTGAGATATGGATTTAGGATGTTCAGAAGCCATAGACGATGGCTGGGAATGAGTTGAACTGTTTTTGTTTTATATCCATTTTCATTATCGATGCATGTGAAAAGGAAAAAATAAACATATTTAATAAATATTGCTTACATATAAATTTATCAGTTAGTGATGACACTCATTTACTGTTAGTAGTTATATGGTACATATAAATATTATCTACGCCGTAAGCCTTCAACTTTTCCACAAATTACACGTCACCCACCACCACCCACCACCTCAAACTTCAATGAAATATTTTCAAAACACGTGCATCCAGGCGAATCTACCGACTCATATTTTATTCTTTTCAAAGCCACTATTGGACGTACGATAACACTAGCAATTGCAACCTTTGACTAGAAAATACGTTACTTGAAATCGTAATAAAAACCAGAGAAAAATTGCAATTTGAACACGTCACCCAATTGTCCCAACCACGAACGAGCAAACCGACAATCATTTTGAATACCTTACTAACGCTGGTACTGGTGACAGTGTCGGTATACTGGATGTGCGGTACATTGCTCCGCTATACCTGCCCATACCCAGTAATACTAATTCAAATATACTGTATACTAATATCAAAATATCAACCTAGCATACAAATTATCAATATATTGACATTTTCTAAAATTATTTCCTTATATTTTAATGGATGTAGAAAAGTAGTGATATTATTTAATATAAATAATAACGTGCTTATCGCTCTGCTTTTCTATATCCACGTGTTAAGCAAGTTTTTAAATAAGAAACGTACCTTCCACTGGCCGGAGTTAAAAAGCCAGTCGGTGTTCTGGGGCGGGAGCCTCCGTTCGGAGTGGTGACTCCCAATTTGCTAGCGTTTGCAGCCGCCCTGGCTATTGATGTACGCGTGTTGGTGACCTTTCGCATTGGTATGCGTGAAGGGGTTGATACTTCATCTATAAATAAATAAAAAAGATTTTTTAAATTTGAGAGCGTTTACGCCTTCCTACGCAGTAACACTTCTTTTCAAACACCTTAAAATCATGAACCACTTATATGATACCATATGTTAGTTATTAATAATAGTAGGAAATTTCGTTGTCTAAATGGTTCGTCAAAAATATTGCGATTAATATAGTATATACGCATTCTATCATGATTATTTATTAGAGGTTTTGTTAATTTCCCTTTTAGGGTCAGTTTCGAAGTTCCAAATATCATTTAAGTACTGAAATATATAATAAACAAAAAATAATAACCACTTGATAAGATCCTTGCGATAATAGTTAGTACAAAAATTTTTGATTTTGCTATCTTAGCTATGAGAAATTAAAATTAAAAAAATGTGAATCAAATTTTAAATGTCTTTTATAGATTACCAATAAAGTAGAGCATATTTTTTACAATCATACATTTAAAATTTTGATTATTGTATTTTTCAGTAAATATTTTAAAACTTCTATAAAACGCTGTTCGCAAACGAAATCAAATCAGTCCGTGGATCAAAGTGGGTTAGTTTGACTATAGGATATTAAGAGTAAGCGCCAGAGCTACTCACACGGCGATCGCGTTTGTGTTTGTTTGAATTACCCATAAATTACCTAAATCATCGCGCGCTAGGCCTAAACGCTCGTTGTGTATTGTATTGAACGTGTAATTATTGTTGAGAATTAAAACTTACCCGTACTATCAAGCGATAAATTAGATCCATGCCTCGAAGGAGGTTTTGAACCTGCTCTTGATCCAGGTCGGGAGCCCGGCCGGGACCCACCGGGTGTTAGTGTAGACCTGGTAATAAATAAGTTTTAGTTGTATTGTGTTTCAAAAGATAGAATAAACAAAAAGTGAGTACATATTTGTAATCTAAAAATTGTAGATTTGAGAAAATTTGAAGTTGCTTGAGGATGCTTTGGCTGCAACTGTGGCCTTTACAATTCATACTTTGGCAGTGCATTAAAATTAATCTACCATTATTATATTTATAAATGTAAAAAGTATTCGTTAGGTACCTTGGCACGCTTGGCTTGCGGTATCTTTGGCCAAGTCCACTTGCAGCTTCGTTGTCACTAAGTGAATCAGGTGTTCCGGCGCTAAGAGACGACCTGGAAGCCCGTCCCGCCACTCCCGTGGACATGGGCACCGAGCGTGTGGTACGCTCTCTCACCTGAACATAAATTTCTTGTTGTAAAATGTTGTTCATCACATTGCTTCAAAGCAATTTTACTAGCAAAAACAAAACCATGATTTTCTTTCACATACAGCTATATGAATTAAGTAATTTGGATACCCCACAAACAATCCCGTATACAAATGCAAGTTTACGTAAATAAGCATGCTTCTCTAAATGAACTTCACAATTATTGATATCTATTCAACAGCTTCTATGAATACATTTTAAAGTAATATAAACGAACTGAAACATGAGTTGCTGTCAAAACTTTAAAAAATAATAATATGATAATGAGTGCAATAACCCACACAAACTCTATATTTAGCCTATTTTTACCCAATGATATCCTGGAGACGGCTGGTACCCGTGGTGGTGGGTATACTGGTGGGCACCTGGTGTAGTTGAACCTTGAGATCTTGAATGTCCGTATATGAAAGCTTGCTTAGTGCCATGCGTCGAACCCACGTGGAGCGGGTAGGAACAGGGAAGTTCTTCACGTTGTCTGAGAGCCTCAAATATAGGCTTCAGCTGCTCCATAAACTCCTCAGCTATACGCATCAATATAAACCGGAAGACTTTCATTATGCGAAGAAGAAGGAGGAAAAACATAACCACTACAAAGTAAACGCTTTCATAGTGCCAATCATTTGCCGTAACGCGGTACTCTAGAACACGATTAGTCCACACGCTTAGTCGATGGACACGCGATTATTTTAACGAAAATGACAGGATCTAGCGGGAAGGATAAACAAAATACATTACCAGAGCATCCATATGCGCGACGTGCCACCTCTCCAATGCAGTGGGATCCAATAAAACTAGCAAACAACACCAAACACTACACGAGCCGGTGCTTCGATGCTTAGCTTAGAGCACACTAATGCAATACGACAACGCTACGAGCTCTAACATGCTGCACTCTCGACAGAGCCTCTTGTATATGGATGTAACAATCCATGTACAAAATGCAATTAAAAATAAAGCGAAAGAGAAAACCCAAACCGATGCTCCCTTTATCAACTACTGTGCAAATAATGAAATATATGAGTGAATTTACAACTAGAGTCTAACCTGTTGGGAGAACTTTAAATTTGTGATAGTTATGTATGTACTTACTTTTGTAATGGGTCCGGTCGAGGGAGGCGTATTTGTGCTAGAGCGTGGCGTACGTGGTCTGAACGCAGCCATGCTCTGTGATACTCCATCAGCCAAAATGAATTGCTCTCGTAGTTCAATGTTGGTTCTTCCCTTGGCTGCATGCGGGCGGCGTCCAGTGCGCAAGTAGGATAGGGAGGGATTTTGGGAGAACGAAAACCATACGGTAAAGGGAATGAAAAAATTAAAACACCAAACGTGTTAAAAAAACGGGATGCGTGCAGTGGTAGTAGGAAAAGAAAAAAAAACAACAAACAAAATCAGAACATGTAAAACAAAACAAAACGCAATAAACAATTCGAAATAAAATTTTGCAATGTGCAGTTAGGAATGGGATTTTAAATTAAAACGATTAGTTGACTGTTTCACCACATCTATTTATTTATATACAAAACAAGAACAAAATATTATCGGTGGACCTCACGAATACTTATGCGTTAATTCGCACTTAACAAACAACATCTAACACAAAAAACAAAGTGTGAAAACAATTCACTTTACTTAGATAAAGTCAATGTGAAATATATTACTAGTAGTATAATGTTCTTGCTTTATAAATAATAAAAATAGCGTTAATGTACTACATAATTGAAATGCAAATAAAATTCACAACATGCATATTGTAGGCGAAATTATTACGAAGCAGCTTTTAAATCTCAACACCATAAAAATAAAATGTTAATGGAAATATTTTTTATTTACATAATTAATTAATTATCCTTCGCAATATTTAAAAGCCTTTAAAATGATGCTTATAACTATTTGAATATACCATAGTATAAAAATAAAGTGCTGATGGCACTTAGCCAAATACTTAAAAAATATACATAACAAAATAGCCAAGCGCTACACAGAAAAAGGTGGCAATGGAGCATTCTTTTCAAAGTATATGAAATTAAAATATTAATAAAATTTAAAGGATTAAGAAAGCTCCAAAAGCAATCGCCTCTTCTTACCGAGCGGGCAACAAGCCTCATGCTGTTCCGGCTTGCTTGGATCGGGAAGCGGTAACACTAACGAAACTACTTATATAAAAGGGTTGGGATCAAACATAATTAAAATAATTTAAAGTAGACAGGGATCAAAGGAATTATGGTTTGGACAAAGCAAATACGAATTAGTAATTTTATAGTAACATCGATTTAAGATGCAAAATATCGATGTTCTAGCCATAATATTTATTAATACTAGCGTATTATTAGTTCATTTACCGAATAATTAAAGCGATTAATAATAACATTATTAAACGATCGAAATGTTACCAAATTTAAAAATTATTACTGTGCTGGCAACACCATTATTATCTAATGCGATATGCGCATGAAACACGACCAGCCATAGCCGGTTTATGGTTAGCTTTAAAAAAAATCGACTGCACAAACAGCACAATGCGCATGTCACTGTCAAGTGTTTGGTTCGCGTCGGGTTGGGTCGGTAATCGGTAAATCGCTTCACGAATTCGGACAAAAGAAAACAACTAGAGTAGTAAAAACGTGTTCGATTTAGGTAAAATGTAATTTAAAAATATCGTAAAAGTTAAGACTGCAGAATGTCCGGAACAATTATAGAAAATTTAAGTGGAAGAAAGCTTGCGGTTTTGGTTGCATTTCTTTTGTTATGTCAAATAACATGTTTCCTTATCGGAGGCTTGGTCGCGCCCATGCCTGCAAATGCGCAGAATATTCTGGGAACAGTATGCAAAGATACGTCTACTATGAAAAACGACACTACAAAGTGGTACTATAATCGCGGCAAAGGTAAATGTAAATCGATAGATATGGCAGTACCGCACCATGATTTGTCTGCAACTGATATCGTATTTGCATTTCAAATGCCGGTTCCGCGCGAAGGCAAACATTTTGACTACTCAAGATGGCAGCAAAACTTAATTGGAGTGCTTCAAGCCGATATACAATATCATCCAAGCATGGTAATAAAACCACGCAGCACAATCACAATAGACGCAAGGTTAGCATATCGAAATAAAGGCGACCCTGATGACGCATGGAAATTGTACACCCAGTCAGTTGAAAGACGGAATTTAGATTGTGATATTGACATCAAAACTGAAGAGTATTTGTATAATTGTTCTGCCATACCTTTGTTTGAACTTGGTTCTTTGTTTCATGATTACTATTTACTGAACATAAGATTGCCAGTTGATAGGCCAGATATGAATGCCCATATTGGCCATGTAAGGGATATCTGGGTAACAGTTATAAACCAGAATGGAGGCTTTACTAAAGTATGGCTATCATTGAAAACTGTTTTCTTTCCCTGCATTATTGGGATACTAATTTGGTTTTGGAGACGCATACATATGTTGGAGAGGAAACCTGTGCTTTTGGAAAAAATGCTCTTAAGTTTAGGAATAGCATTGTGTTTATTAAATGCTCCGATAGAATATTTAACATTGCAATTTGACTTGCCATTTATGTTACTATTGGGAGATATAAGACAAGGAGTTTTTTATGCAATGTTATTTTCATTCTGGCTCATTTTTGCCGGTGAACATATGTTGATTCAAGAAACATCAGCTTTGAGCTCTCTTAAACAATATTGGCGACATTTGAGTGCTGTTGCCATGGGATGTATCTCATTGTTTATATTTGACATGTGTGAGAGAGGTGTTCAACTTCGTAACCCATTTTACTCAATTTGGGTGACCGATTTAGGAACAAACCTAGCCTTGACATTCATAATACTTGCTGGAATCTCAACTGGTGTGTATTTCTTATTTTTATGCTACATGGTTTATCAAGTGTTTATTAACATTTCTCACAAACGTGAAAGTCTACCAACCATGTGCTCTGTACGACGACTCCATTATGAAGGGATAATTTACCGGTTCAAATTTTTAATGTTAACAACATTACTGTGCGCAGCACTTACAGTAATTGGATTTATTTTGGGCCAGGTAGCAGAAGGGCAATGGAAGTGGGATGAAAACATTGAACTTGAATATACATCGGCTTTCTTTACTGGAGTATATGGAATGTGGAACATATACATCTTCTCCTTATTGGTTCTCTATGCTCCAAGTCACAAGCGTTGGCCAGTAAATGAGAACACAAGTGATACTCAAAACTTGAGTGAAGAAATTGAATTCAGTCCACTGCAGAGTGAGAGAAGTGAAATATCTTCCTTGACGTCATTTATTAGAAAGGCTAATATTGATTAAGGCAATTACTTTGTCGCACGAATCTCATAACTAGTATTAGAATGCTAACATATATCTCATTAGTATAGTACTTTAATCATATTTAACAGTATTATCCTTAATTATTATTGTCCATAACATAATTATTAGGAATTTTAGATAGTAGTTGAGTAGAGCCTCGAAAGATGTAGACCCTAGTAGACTTGAATTAAATAAATTTTTAACTATACTAACTATACTGGCTAAACTATACCCATCTTATAATTTGTCTGTGGGCGTATGAGTCATAAATCCTTTTCGAACAACTGACCTTGGCATTTCCGTTTTAAAGACTTGAAATGTAGTAAAACCTTAATGTATCTTTGCCTAAGCTTAATTTTTTCTGTGATAGTGATTTGTTTTAAGGCATTTTATAATGTTAAATTTAATATGGAACAGTGTTGCCAGCTATTTTTTTATATTTTTTTTCTATTAGTTTGTAAGATAATATTTGTATGCAGTCAATAAATTTTTTGAAAAATATTTGTTATTTTGTAATTTTGACCTAAACGCACACAAACATAATTTTGCCCATCAACACCTGTTATTGGACATCTTTTGTTATTGGGTTAACACAAGTTACGTAAACGATTTTGATTGACACTTTGAATATTATAAATATACTCACCCATTGACTTTCTGTATGTACTTTTTTAACACAAGTAACAGAAAGTCAATAATAGAACATTTGTAATATTTTACTCAAAGGTAAAACATTAAAGTACATTTTTGTCAGGTTTGAACAAAAATCAAAAGTCAACAAAACTGTCGGAGACAAAATCTTATCTTCAGTAGGTACATAGTAACATATGACACTTTGATTTTCATCCAAAACTAACTTATATATTTACAGAAAGTCTACAAAATAATTATCATTATGATTGAATTAATCTAAAGTGACATGTCTATTCTTTTTTTTATTTGAATTATATAGCTAATATTTAATTTAAGTAAATACAGTTATTTTCTTAAATTTATACTGCAGACTTTCTATAATAATATATAACCTTAAAAAATATAATATCATAAAGGAGGCTGGCGGGTTTCGGCCTGAATACCTATAGACATAAACCTTGTATGTAAAAAAAGCTGATTTTAGGCAATATTATTTATTGTAGAACTTGTCAGTGTTGAGAATTATGAATTTAATCATTTAGCCCCAAATGCAAATATTCGATTCGTCTATGTATTGATTCATTAGCGTTTATTTACATTATTTTATGCTGCCCTACACTGATTAACATTGGAAACTGCTCTTTTCATTTAATTATTATGATAAAACAATAGTATGATATATACATTACACATTACATACATAACATTTAAAACTATTTTATTTTACAATTTTTTATTTTATTACTTCCTGTAATAGATTCTCTTTTAATCAAAGAACCAATTCTATTTATTTAGTATGACAACAAATTATGGAGAGTAGAGGTACAATAAATACCTACAATTCTGACGTTCTGACATTACGTTTAGGCTGTTGTCGGTATGCCAACAATATCCGATCACCAGCATAATAATTACATAAAAATATATATTACTGTATTATGATAGTAAATAAATGAAATAGATATTAAAATAACTAATGGTTTTTTTATTTATTCCATATGGCAGCTAGGTTATGACGCCATTCATGACCGAATGATTTGGTTTTTACTTGATTACGCTCACTTATATGAATGTAATGTAATATGTGTATATAATGATTTTGTAAAGTAAATTTGACGCATTCTTAACTAAAAAAAATTACAAGATTGTCATTTTGATGTCTGTGTATATAACCAAAAATGTCAACATAAACAACTTTATAAAATACTATCTTCGGCCCGCGTCTCCGCCCGCGCCTACGTCCGCGCGGATGTTGGTCTTTGCGTGGATGGATTTATTTTTTTTCTACGTATTTTTTCAGGATAAAAAGTATCCCATTTTATGCCCAGGATAATAAGGTATAATTATACGAAGTTTCATCGAAATCGAACCGTTAGTTTTCACGTGATGCCTGAACATACAGACAGACAAACAAAAAATTTTTTAATCGCATATTTGGGTTTGGTAGCGATCCAGTAACACCCCCTGCTATTTATTTTTTCAATATTTCAATGTACAGAATTGACCCTTCTACAGATTTAATAAATAGTATAGATTTTATACAAGTTATTGGAAAAAAATTGCTTCATATATGGTATCCTGATCCGTCCTTCCTTCAACAATACTAGCCTGAAACCTTACAAAGATTCGTATATGTGGCCAGGCCAAACTGCCCTAAGAGACCCGCCAGTCTTCTTTCAGTACAGAGTTTTTGGCACAATGAAATAATTAAGTTACTTTTACTCAAATGAAATTCAAGTGTAAATTGTCTTTTTAATTAATTTAATTATTTAACTGTTATTTTACTGAAATTGTATTTTATAATACGTACGTCATTTTATCTTTTATATAAATTTCAATAATATATTATTTAAATTTAACTAATATATGACTATATGACAGTGCCATGTTTTAAAATTTTGGAATACTTCATTAACAAATAAATAAAAATGTAATAATGTTTTTTTGATTAGTTTCATTAAAACTTCATTTACTCATCAATTAGTGGGATATTACGTATTTTCTATATTGACATAGTAATAGGTACCTATAAATAGTGATACTTACTATCTATATATTTGAAATTTCTCAAAAATATTTTTTTTATTGATTTAAGTAACAAACTCTAGTAACAGACAATTCATAATATCCCATATTACTATTATATAACATTGACATTGTAAAGGAAACATACCTCTGCAGGGATCGTTTTTGACGAGGAACTCGTCCAAGGCGACCCAGCCGCCTCCGACGCGCACCATGACGGTGGACCTCAGGATACGCACGAGGCGAAGTTTTTGTGAATCGCCGAACTATTAGGAAATATTTGCTGTTACATACGATCTTGGCACGGCGACCACAACACCACAATTAAATTACCTATTTATATCAATGAGTGCCACCAATGGTCCTGTACAAAAAATCTTAAACTCTAATATACATTTTTCCTGCGAGTCAGTCTGTTGTCAAAATAGATGTTCAGAAGAATTTAAAAAATAAACCCCTTGGGCCTCATCACGTAGACTACAGCCATACTAAAAAAATGTGCCTGAATGTTTTGTGTAAGCACTGACTTGTAAAGAAAAATGTATTTTCTATCAAACAGTGGAATTGTACTCACTCTGTATTTGCCCTCGCCTACTTGGAACACCCTGAACTTCTGCCGGCAGGTACAGAGCATCACCAGTCGCTTGACTTCGTCGTGAATCTTGTCGGCGTCTGTCGGTGGTCCGCGTCTTTCGACCTAAGGACAAAATAAAAAATATTAAACACAAATCATTAATTAGCTTTTACTCTTCACATTGTTCTGATTATTGACAAGGTCAGTTAGGCACTAAATAATTAAGTTCTTTAAAGACTGCTTCTGTTTCGTTAAAGGCCAATTGCCAGGAGGCAATCTTTGAAAAATAATATTGCTCCCATAGAGATATAAAAAAAGAATAGAGAGGCTATAACGGCACGGCCGGCGTGGTACGTTATGACCAAAAGGAGAACATCGTTCAAATCCGTTCTCAGCGGTTCTCAGTCTATAATTGACAAGCGTTTATGTGACATCTCCATATTTTTCCAAAATGCCTAGCTGTTCAGTGGTTGTGTGCAAAAATAGAAGTAAATTAAAGAACTACAAGAATTGTGGCATCACATACCATCGGTATGTACTAAGAAAAATTACATTTAATGTATTTTCAATTAAAAACTAAAAATATTAGAACAAAAATGTCACCTTAAATTGCAAATAGATCAAACGTTTTAAACATGATACATTGCCTGTTAAGTATTGCTCTTATTGTGTCAAGTCCATTCTGAACACGCAATGAAAGTAGTAACTTCACAAAAAAATCGTAAAACTGCAACTCGTTTTCATTGCATAGGCGAGATAATGATGTGTCTTGTAAAATACGCGCAGATATCGATATTATCCCCTGGGCTTCAGAATCCTGCAAGCTTAGATATATGCGTGTTTATATTAGTGAGAGCAATAATATACCGCATCTTGGGGGGAGGGGGGTCAATGTATACTATTAAGCCTTAAGTTTGCTTATTAAGTACATAATAATATATATTTTTTTTTATGGTAATGGGGGCAAACGAGGTAGTCGGAGCCACATTCATGACTACCGACGCCCATAGACATCCGCATAGAGGCTATACAGACGCGCTGCCCACCTTTCTCCGCCCAACTCCATGGTCCACCGGCTACTTACACACTGCACGAAACGCGACAATGCATGCAGTGTGGCACTACCTCTTACAAAAAATATTTAATATTACCTATATTGTTTCACGGGTTGGTGGACTTACCGCACTCGTGCTAAAAATAGTAAACGACACCTGGGAATGAAATTGCTATTATTGCACGACGAGTAGAGACGAATTGCTCTTCATACAATAATGTCATTTCATTTTATTTATATTATCATCATCATTCAACAGCCATAATATATCGTAATATACTGTTGCATATCGATAATTCGTTATCGACAGTGTCCCATCCCAAGGTATGTTTGAAGGTGTTAGTACGGTACGTTTTCAAAATGTCAAGTTTATATGTAATTGTAAACGTCATGGCTACATCTGAACTCGTACAAATTGTGTTCGATTGCCCATCTATTTACTTCTGATATCTATGATTGCTCCGCTCTATTTTCTATAGAATGTTATTTATGTTAGGGCCAGTAACTCATTGTATTTAGAGTTGAGAGCAACACCAAAATCATTTGGATAATAATAACATAAGTGTGAGTTACCCAGTCAGGTCTGAGGGCGGCGATGAACTCCTCCCAGTCGATGAGTCCGCTACCGTTCCTGTCAAACAGATCGGCCACGGCTCCCATTTCCAGCCGAGATGTGTCGAATTCTGTGGGCAAAGTATTTACTCTGAGACATGGCTTACCTAACAAACAAGAGGTGAATATTCAATTAAAAAAAATGGCACCACAACATTAGTCTTAACCGAAACTTCTCTCAGAGTCTCAGAAACTTGCCAGACAATACTTTACAAACGTTCTACATAGAGCACATAATATTTGTACCTATTCATGGCTAAAAATATTGACCCTACCTGGCATACAGATCACACTAACATCAGATCATAGGGCGCAAATATGTCAATTCGTTCTCTTTTCGATATTTGTCGATATAAAAACATTGCTTTCATTCGGTCTTGAACCTATTGATTTTACGATACTTTTTTTTACATTTCGACAGGATAATACTTATGGCACTATATTTTTTCACGAAATCCAAAACACCGATATTATATCTATTTTACATTTCTTAGTTGGCAACCCTTTTTATTATAATGTGGTTAATCCCTCTAAAAGTAACTGTGGGGGGATTTGATATCCAATTAAATCTATTGTACGAGGAATCCCTTACTAAAACTATAACAGCCACATTCCAACGTATACATATTTAGATCTCTCATATTAAGCAATCTGTTTCAAATCGAGAGCAAGTCGGTAGTCGATACTCACTGGTGTTGACAATTCCGTCGATGAACTCGTTTCTCGGTATGAGGCCGTTGTTGTCCTTGTCCATCTTGCGGAACAGGTCCGTGAGACGGGACTTCTTGTGGTTCATGAACTTCAGGAACTACGGACAAAACACTCATAAATCATCTAAAGTAAGCAAGCAGCATAAAGTAATATATAATTTTAAATAGGTAAAGAGTACCTAAACTAGTTATTATAAAAAAGTACAATTGAAATCAGTCAATTAGAGAATATCAAGTTTAGTAGGAAATAATTTGTTTTCGTGCAGTATAAAAATAATTTAAAATTATTGTTGTAAACCTATAGAGTGAATTAGTGATGCGACTCGAGTAGGAATTTGCGACTCGTGTCATTCGAGTAAGATTGTTCCCTCACCCGAGTTATACTCGAGTAAAAAAAGTCACTCGAGTGAAAATGTCACTCGAGTAAAAAAGTCGCTCGAGTAAAAATATCACTAAAGTGACGAGTTCACCCGGCGACCCGAGTGTAGTCGGTGCGACGAGTTCACTCGGTGACTCGAGTTCACTCGGTGACTCGAGTTCACTCGGTAACTCGTGTGCAAGTTCACTCGAGTAGGGTTTTTTTCACTGGAGTACGAGTTTGATAAACTGACTCGAGTGACTCGAGTAAAAACATGATTCAAGTCGCATCATTAGAGTGAATTGAATTATTTTTTGATACGACGATATATTACAGACATGTAACGTTTTACAACGCTTTGAACATGGGGGTAAACGAGCAGTCGGAGCCATTTTCATGATTACCGACGTCCATAGACATCCACATAGAGACTATACAGATGCGCTGCCCTCCTTCTCTTCCAACCTCGACGGGCTACTGGCTACTTACACACCGCACGAAACGCGACAGCATTACTGTCACTTTACGAAAGTCTCGTGTAAGCGAAAGGTACCTCCCCAGTCGTGCCGGCCCAATTACCCTGCAGCTGCAATCATGTAGTTCCGCAGAACCACCTCTTACTAAATGCACTCCGCTAGTGTTGCACTCGAGCGCCGAAATTAAATCTGACTGACCCTCTTCCTCCAGTCGTCCCAGCTGAAGTTTGAGACGCGCTGCAGCTCGCGCAGGTGCTCCAGCCGCTCGTGCAGGCGGCGCTGGCGCTCCCACGCCAGCAGCCACACCGTGCGCCACTTGTCCCACAGCTGCCGCACGCGCGGCGAACGGAACTCCGGCTCCGCCCCCTTGCTACGTGCACACAATGTCACATTTGACAATCACGTTTTTTACTTAATAATAGTGTTGGCCTATGACAAATTTCTACTAGATATTTAAAAAAATTATGTACTAATAACTCAATGAGAAATTGTTTACAACTTTTTAATCAAAATTTTAATATACTGTAGATATTATATATTTACTTATTGATTTATATATACAAATATAATTTTATAAATTTAAATATTTGGATTAAAATATATTTGTGTTTCATATCCTATACATATAATCTAACAACTAGATTATTCAAATAAAATCTGTAATATAAAAACATGCTAAAACTTATGCTACAATAAGCAAAATAAAAGCTCGTCAAAACAAATCAAATTAATACAAATTATTTACGTAATTAATTACAAAAGCAACAATCACAAGTTTTTAATTACCCTCATGATAATGTTTATGATCTGATATTATTTATGAAGAATGAAAATATTTTATTTACTTTTGTTTAATATAATATTAAATTTTTACTGCCTTTTGAACTTCCTATGATCGAAATACTCCTCCCTAAAAGTGGCACGTGTAATAAAAATACTCGATTTAATTTATCTCAGATATCTACTTTTTAATTCAACAGTTTTCAATAGTAGTTGAGTACGTACAGGCGTACCGCGTTCGTATCACGTATGGTATTTGAAGCCCGTCCTTACCTGCCCCTCGGCGGGAACCTCGGTCCGTAGTGCGGGAGGTTGCGGTCCGGAGAGTCGCGGCCCGGACTCAGCCGACTAGAGCACACGTATCAGTATAAACACACATTTAGAAAGATACTAACCCGTCTCCGCTTAGTTGTTAGTCCAAGAGTTGTTAGTCTGCAGTTCCGATGGGTTAGTCTCCAAGTGGTGTTATTTCAAAGTATTGCTGTTAAATCGTGCCAAATGACAGACAAGAGTAGGTATTTTATAGATAGGTTACTTTTTTAATCTATGACTTATAATTTTATGAGGCTGTTCCCGAATAGAACCTCACTAATGGGCACAACTTTATAAAAAAAGTCTACTTTTAACTGTGCACTGTCAGATATGCTACACAGTTCTTTTTCATTTATTTCTCAAACATTTCATATTTTTATAATCGTGTTATTAATAGTTAGCTAATGGTAATAAATGAAAATAATAAATGTATTTAACAATCATAATGATATTATGTATATCATTTTTCAGAAATGAGAAACATTCAGGTATTTTGATTTTAGAATCTACATTTACTAGGTGACTGAGCCATTCATACTTTTGCAATGAAAAATATCGCAGTAATTAAAAGAAATAAAATACATTTAGTTCAACAAAGTATTTGTGCAATATTTCATCAAAACCGGGCCAATAATTTTGGAGATTAAACTGAACAGAAAAATTATAACCCAACATCTCAGTGCTGCCAACTATAAAGCGCTATTTTCGAAAAACCTTTCCTGATTGTTTGTGGTTAGTGCTTTAAAACTTTATTTTTAATAACCATCCTAATCACTATATTGTCTACATGAAACTGTTATTAAAGTACTTTATAATTTTGTTTATCACATTTAATGTGTTTAGTCCAAAAATTAAAATGATTGTTTATACTATATGAATTTGCGACGGCAGGTAAAAATATAATCTAAGAGTACATGGAAATATTGATGCAATGCATTCCCAATAATAAATAATTAATATTATATACCTAAGAGTAGATACTTTTACTACTTTATATTTTTATTTTTATCCACATTAAAGAACACATAATAATTACATGTATGTATTACGTTTATGTGTTATACAAAATAGTATAAGTATAACACAATCTAAAAGTCTATTTATGAACTACATGCTGTAACAACTACATATAAACCACAATTGTAACTACATACCTACATGCCATTTATTAAATTTACCGACTTTCATGCTTCAAAATAAATAAATAAAAATACTTATTAGCCAATAACACGTATTAAAATAACTCCATAAAAATCTACTAAAACTCAATCACTCTAATTAATGCATTAATATTTCTTCCTCTCTTTTATAATATTTATTTAAATAATTAAATTCCAAGATAATAATAAAACTATTAATTCTATGGTTTGTATATAAGGATAATTATTATTTGAGATCTTGTATTATTATCACATCAAATAAAAATAAAGATTTATAACTACGTCAAACTTATGTTAATAAAATTTTTGATTATTTCGTTCACTTTTGAAACCATTAGCGATATCAGAGTGTTCAAGCTAGCGCCTGTACACAGAGAAGTAAAGAAATATCAATGTTACGCACTACACAAAACAAATACTTATACTAACAAAAAGTAAAACAATCCTAGAAAGAAAACCACATCAAACCTTCCTCTCCTACTTCGACTGTGTATCCGGGACCTGCCGACGCCAAGCGTGAACGAGAACGAGACACAAAGCTACATTTACATGTGTTAGAGCGAAATAAAAATATTTATAAATTTAGACCCACAGATCACGTTAATAATGATAACATAAAATTATAACATCCAATCACTGGACTACGTGATTCATAGGCATGCAGCATAAAAACTACAATTTTATTTATGCATTAGTTAATGAAATATTATGTGAAAATATCTTTAGCTAATTCAATAAAGAAATAAAAATTAAACAAATTATTGAAATGAAATAACAAAGAAAAGACCGAAAGCAAATTTTTGGGAAGGAAATGACATAAAATAAAACAAACCTGTAACGTCTAGAGCCATAGTAATCGGGTGACATCGACCTCTCCCTGTTAAGGTCGTGCTGGGAGCTGCGGCTGATGTGGCAACATTAACACACCATGCAATGACGTCACAATATGGCGGTGGCGCGTAACGTGTGGGTGAGAGAAAACATAAAAGAAAATTGGTGAACTTGAAGCGTGATAACAAGAACATAAATCGTACTTGGCGTACTAAATGATAGTAGACACAACAAATGAACATGATAACACAAACTGAATTATTACCTTAAACATTTAATAAGTACAAAATGATTAAAACACAGTAGACCATTTGACAATGTCCTTCTTTGCAGATTACGTTCAGTAAGATTTGGGAAAGTTTAAAATTAATCTTTCCAAAACCGACTTTCAATTTTTTTTCTAGTTATGCATTTAAAAAAACCTAGATTTCAAATCAATGTTTACAAATCAATCCAAATCAAAAATTTTTTATTCAAAATAGAATAAGAAATTGCTTTTTGAACGTCAAAGATCATCACCACCGGTTCAACCCTAGCCCTGTCCTGAGAAGAAGAAGATACATTTATTTTAATTGTCTTTTTCTATTTTATTACAAATCCTTTGAAAACAATTCAAATTCACCAAAAACAAAAAACAATTGTAAACCAGCGTTTGTTATTATTTGTTTTGTAATAAGATCTCATTTTGCCGCTATATTAAGAGAGATTGTCAAACAGTACACCATGTAAGCAAACACTCTAATATACTCACACAGGTGTTCCTTTAGTCGCTGTCTTCGCAGATACCTTGCGCGGAGTCGATTCCCGTCCTTGGCTTTGACTCTTAACCTTGAACAAAATATCCTTGTTATAGAACTTAAACTCTTTTAACTTATAATTTTAAACACATCGGCCTGTCTAACTCTAGGGAACAAGACCGTATAAATATTGTGGGATGGTACAACTATACCGCATATGCTTCTTACCCAGGGCTGGGTTGTATAACGTAGCAAGAATACGATTGTCATAATAGTCGAAATCGGCTTCCGTCGTTCAATATAAAAATAAAGTGAGCCCATATGTCCGAGGTGCTTGTTATAGATATAGTCTGGTGCAACTGATCATTTTAATGCTAAATGGACTAAATTCGGTTACTCGGTATAAACGATATATTGTGTAGTTAATCATTACATAAAGCACATATTATATATCTAATCAGACAGGCCTATGGTTGTGTTAGTTACATATTCAGGGCAATATATAAAAATAGGGATGACGGAATTGCAATATAATAATGTAATTTTCAAAAAATATCGATATTGATATTTTTATTTAAAAATATCGATATATCGATGTATCGATATTTCTTCAACAAGCCTATATAAAAGTACCTGGTACGCTTTGCAGACGCGGTCCACTTCGTTCTGTCTCTTCTGTGTGTGTTCCATCAGGTCTTTGTGGTCTTCGATGAGTCCCTCCAGCAGTTCTATCGACTCGGGCAGAGGCTCCGCTTCCAGTGCTGCAAAGGTAACGACTATTAATACAAGGTACTCAGTAAAAATAATAATATGTAGAATAAATATAAATATAGAAGGGCAACGCATATGAATGGACGTAGCTAGTCGACAAATAGATCCTATATCTTAGGCTATAGAATTTTATTTATAAAAAGAAGACACTGTGACAGAGCTACACAAGAAAAAGGTGCCTTTTTAGTAGTTCTGCTATAATAATTAAATTAATTAATTATTTATAATAAATTCATCCATCCAACGACTATTTTAAAACTTTGGTACAATATTGAATTATAAAAAAAAAATATGAATCTCGCAGTTGTCCCAGGCCCCCGCTCTCGCAGTTGTCCCAGGCCCCAGCTCTCGCAGTTGTCCCAGGCCCCAGCTCTCGCACTTGTCCCAGGCCCCCGCTCTCGCAGCCGCCTCAGGCCCGAGTCTAACCGTTGCCCCAGACTCCCGGCCCTTCGACTACGTACCGAGTAGCGTGCTCTCGAGGCCGGCGAGCCACTGCAGCAGCTCGTCCAGCACGAGGTCCAGGTCTCGCAGGCTCTGCATGTGCGTCTCCAACTTGCTGCCGCGCTGCATGGCCCATTGCCAAACCTGCACATGCAACCAGTACACAATCACATATCCATGCAATTGTCTCACTTCATACTCTAGGGCCAGGCCCCCTGATGTGGCCAAGGGTTAAAACTTAATTCTTGGAGTTCTTATTTCCCCACAAGTCAAAAGGATATCGAAAAGAGGCATCAAACGCATCAAAAATATTTTTTAATGCACTTATTAGAGAGCCAAAGAATTTATCTGCTAAAGTAACATTAGCAATTATTCGTTTGCTGTTCTTTGTTGCATCGTCCTTCGAAGTTTTAGTAGAGTTTTAAGAGATAGAAAACATTCACCTGTCCGGCGGACACTTTGTTGAATATTCGTAGAACGGGCATCACAGACATTATCAAGTTTCTTGTCTTTACACTATTCCTTTTAATTTATTGCGTGATATAAAATTACCAGCCTTGCATATTTGCAATTAGGTAACTGAAAGATAGTAAAATTGAAACAAACTGCTATTTGATTAGATAATAATAATAATCTTAGATTATTATCATGACAATGATAGATTAATATTTAACATACTTAACATAAACACGCAGAAGATTAAAAATTATAAGCAATATTGATTATGTATAGAGTAGAAATGCTGACAGTAGCCAGGGGGTGTGTTCATCGCTCGCTACACCTTACAGCAATCATACAGTGGCGCTACATGTGCTAGCTACTAAATACAGGTCATTTTTACTTGACTGTTTTAATATAATATCTTTGAAACTTTCGCGTTTGTTTGTTGTAGTCAGTCGGTTTTGCCTACGGCTCGTGTTACCCGGGCAAAACGTCGAGCAAGAGAAGTGCCACACTGCATGCTTGCATGCAGCCGAATTGGACCGGCACGACTGGGGAGGTACCTCTCCCTTACACGAGACCGGCGTAAAGTGACAGCTGTGCTGTCGCGTTTCGTGCGGTGTGTAAGTAGCCGGTGGCCCATGGAGGTGGGAGTAAAAAGGAGGGTAGCGCATCTGTATAGCCTCTATGCCGATGTCTGTGGGCGTCGGTAGTCATTAAAATGGCTCCGACTGCTCGTTTACTCCCCTATACCATAAAAAAAATGTACATGTTTTCGCTAGTACCTTAAATTTTATCGTGTTAAAACCCGTATACTGACTACAGAATGACTGTTTTAAGTTTTCACATGTATCGCCAGTCCAGACTATCTGTTGTTTTGTGTTAGTGTGTACTGACCTCGTCCCACCGACTCTGTATGATGGTGATCCAGTGCTTGATGACTGGCACGGCGTCTGGATGCGCGCGCGCGAGTATGTCCCGCGCGAGCGCTACCGTGTCGTCCTTGTCGCGGCGCTTGTCGGTCAGCTCGCGCGCGAACCGCTCGTGCTCCGCGAGCGCGCCGCGCGCCTCCGCCTCGCCCTCTGGCAGCGCACCCGCGAACCGCAAACGCGTCTCCGCGTCCGACAGCCACTCCAGCAGCATGTTTACTGACTTGTGCAGCCGCTCCGCCTGACACATAACGTTAGGGGTGAGAGAGATCCGATACAAACGCGGCAGCAAAATGCAACTCGCAACTGCAAACTGCAAGTCGCAACTGAAAACTGCTAGTTGTTGATAGTGATGAAATAATCTACAGAATGTTCTTCTGACGGTATATTAATGACGTGCCTTTTAAATAGCTGGATCGATTTCGATGAAAGTGTGCGCTCTTATAAAGCCAATAGCATTAGGTTAACGATGCACGATGGTACAATTAAATATCGATATCCTATATATTCCTTCGTTTCAATAAGTATGAGACTAGAAAGTTTCTTAGATGGGATCGGATCTACTGTTTATAACACAGTCATACTAAAAAAAAGTTGTTAAAGATAGTTGTTACCTCCTTGAGAGCCGCTTCCAGCCGCTGCACCTTCCTCTCGCTCAGCGACTGCACGGCGTCCCAGGCGCGCTTTAACTCGCTGCACTGCTGCTTGATGTTCGTGACATCTTCCGGCGGTACCTTCATGTTAAACAAAGTTATTTAATATAATTTGCATTACTGAAGCTCCAAAAGATGAGAAGCTAGTTGTAATAATAAATACGTTGCCAGTAAAAAAATATTAGGAAATAGAAGGTATATTAGTGTTAAACTCACCGTAGCTTCTAGATCTCTGCCGGTCTTGAGAACCGACTGCATCTGTTGCTCACGAGAGTGTAGATCTTCTTCGAATTGCTGCAATTTAATATTTTATTATAATATATTATAATAAATATAACCCGGACGGAGCGAGACGCAGAGGACGGCCGAGGAAACGTTGGCGGGACGACCTCGATGCCTTCGACAAAAGCTGGTGGGAGAAGTCGAAAGACCGGGATGGTTGGCGAAGTTTGGGGGAGGCCTTTGCCCAGCAGTGGGACAACATAGGCTGAACAAAAAAAAAAAAAAAATAAATAAAGTATATATATATTATAAAGTAAAACTTGTAACTTTCAAGACTGACGAGATAGAAATGTGTTTATATAAAAAATAACTATTATTGTATGTCGTTTATAGAATCGCCAACTATGCATTTGGTCATGTGATGATCTTGAAAGTTGTTATGCACGAGTCCAGGAAGCCTTCTGAGTAGCGATTATTACTAAAAGTAATCAAATTAGCCGTTTATTCGATTGTTATCGATGTTATTCGTTTGTATATCGATTGTATATCATTGGCTATTGGTGAAAAGGTACGATTTTTTGATTATTCGAGTAATCGAATAGCAATCGTTTGATTTTGGTGCTCGCCACCTAAGCTGTTATATGTTATAGTGTTCCGGTCCTGGCGACCTCAAGACCTAAAGAAAAAAAAGTCACTCGTGCCAATCCACAAGTAGTCGAAATAATAATCAAAGCACGAAGCGCTCGACTAATTGATAAATCGCACCGAGTAACTACTATATCGACAATCGAATGTGCCATAGCAATATTTTCAATTTATTCGATTGCTTTTATTGAACAATTGCCCATCACTACTTCTAAGTTGGTGCCACCAGTTTTCGGCAGACGATCTATCAATAAAACCACTCAAAACGAATTGAATATTTGTGTAATGTATCACCTTCCTTCAAATTTATTTTAATTCGTGGCGTAGCATGGTGCCAAGTTGACACCTCGTATATAATAAATATTATTTCTATAATAGGCACGCCTGCCGCCTGCCGCATCCGCTCGACCGGCGCGAGCTGTCCGCAGTACAGCGCATACCTTGTGCTGCTCGATGAGCGCCATTACGGTGTCGAGGTCTCCGTGCAGCGGCGAGTCTGCGGACAGCGCCGCTTCCTGTCGCTTGAGCCACTCCAGCAGCGCCGACATGGCGTCCTTGAACTGCCCGGAGTACAACAGCGCCTCTTCCAACTTGCGTTGCCTAGAGTACGAAAATTATGTTAGCGCAATATGAGATAGAAGAACAACTATCTACTTAGATTTCTGAGAATTTCAACCAAATATTTAATTGTCATATCTTGACATTATGGGTTCCATGCTGAACATGACCTCCTTTAGTAAAAGCCATGATGACTTTAATCAAAATATTTTTTTTAATCAAGGATAGGGATATATAGAGATATTGCAAACGGAAAAAACTAGGCGAGTTATTGATGGGATTAAATTAGGCACCACATTTGTCTTTTTTATAATGCATACCTATATGTTCTCCCATGAGTTTAAACATAAGTAAGAATTTTGAACGTTTTCTTAGATCTTGTAGTATAGATAATAGACGTACGCATATTCTATCGACACAGTTGCTCTATGTCAGTACCTCTATTACGAGTTTTTGACACAAGCACATGTGACTTAACTACTGTAGTTAACGTGTAAACGCAACAAGCGTAGTAAACTATACCATCCATATTATGAGTAATATTATACTTTACTATACCCTCTATCGAGTACTCGACAGGGACTATAGTTTTTGCTACAATAAGTCTTATCTCTTTCTTTCTCATGACAAAAAATAAGGACCACACTAAAACTGTTTGCAATGAAGTTGATAAGAGTGAAGCTGAAATAAACCGACGAACATGCGAAGTAGATTATTGCGGTATACTCGTGCGGAATTAGAATACGTCTTAAACACGGAGCGTTAACACGTCAGTGTAACACAAATATCAAATTGTCACAAGTTTCAAGTTCGTTTGTAAACAACAATTTTGTTTATAACTGTATTTATTATGGTGGCAGAATGTAAGGCCTCCGTCACTTCTTTAATATAATTGCTCATAGCTGCTTGCGAGAAGAGATTGGCCTCTCCAGTTACACGCTGATCTCCATGTGCATAAAATAAAAGAACACTCAGTACCTAAAAGATGATGAAACTTATTTAATTCAAAATAATTATCGCACCTCTGACGAAAAACAAGTATTAAACTTTAACACAAAGAAATAATATGAAGAAGAACGGTTTGTTGTTAAATTTTATATTGTTAATAAACAATACAAAATAAATTACTTTGGCTTTAAGGGTGACTCTTTTCGTGGATATGCGTGCTGTATGTATTTTTAACATATTATACACATTTTTTACATATTAGACATATTTCTTTTTTGTTAATACGAAAATTATTAAGAAAACGTGACTTCTCACTAGATTAAAGCACCGTGAGTTACTTAACTACTGTAGTTATCGTAATTGTCGATAGCGACTGTCAAAAGTGAGACTCGTAATACCGTTTTGTATGAAACCTTACTTCCCGTAGTGTAGTTTACTATAACTATGACTACTATAGTAAAGTAAGAACGACTCGTAATACTAAATTTAGTTAAGTATAGTAGCCGCCAGGGGCGCTGCTACAGTTTCCATACATTCAATTTACTATAGTCGTTAGCGAGTATAGTTTTGTAAACTCGTAATAGGGGTACAGAGCACATACCTGTCGACGGCCTTGGAGCAGACGGTGGTCCACTTTGTCTTGAGATCCGCGAGCATGGTGCGCAGCGCGGGCTCGTCGCCCTTGGGCGCTTTGTCCTTCAGCTGCTTGCCGACCTTCGTGGTCTGGTCGTACGCCGGCTGCTTGGCCGCCAGCGCCTTTTGGAACTCGCGGTGCTTGTTCAGTCTGTACGAACACAAGTGTCAGTGTTACTGGTGAGAGGTTAATAATATCTGTGGACTTATTACACTACGCTAGCCCGGCCGTTTAAGGTGCAGGGTCCACCGGCTTACACAAACAACACACGTAACATGTAATATCTTTGACTTGTTTAGACTACGTTAAGCCTGTGTAACCGGGACAATGGCGCGACTATGTGGTTCAAGACTCATGGCAAATTTATCAAACACGACTGCTCCATATTAAAACATTGAGAATATTAATGTTATATTCCATATGTTTGTCTTGTTCTCTAATCGTGCCACTTCTCAGACTGCAGCCGGTGGCATTTTGCCGACTTGCCACCCCGTATTCACGTCACTCCGTCTTACTACTAGATAAATGCAAAACACTGTCACAGGTACTAGACAAAGTAAATAAGTGTATATTGTTTTCTAATTGTATAGCAATAATGCAATAATACTTGTTTGAGACTTTCGAGTTGACCGACTGTCCGACCGGAGTCAGCTCGGGACCACGGCTGGTGTAACCCAGTCGAAATGTCGGGCAAAGGTATATATTTTCGCCTTTAATTTTTACCGTGTTAAAACCCGTAAAGTAATTACAATAAATGCAATAATACGTCATGAATTATATATTCACCTCAGTTTGATCTTGTCCGGGTCGTTGATTGTGGCCTCCGAGTTGAGTTGGTCCAGCTGCTGCTCGGTGTCGTTGAGCCAGCCCATCAGGTTGGTCCTATGCGGAGAGAATCATGATAAATGTCAAACTATTTATTAAAGTTAAATATATCTCTGTTTAGACTATAAACCCTCCATGAATCACTGGCTACTTACGCAGATACCGTGCAAGCGTAC
This sequence comes from Calycopis cecrops, assembly GCA_001625245.1. Lineage (NCBI taxonomy): Eukaryota > Metazoa > Arthropoda > Insecta > Lepidoptera > Lycaenidae > Calycopis > Calycopis cecrops. The sequence goes on from LUGF01020400.1 coordinate 110,274, forward strand.
AGCGTACAGCGTGGTGCATCACCAGTCACAACAAATAAGAGGTCTATTGGAGGCATCGGAAACCGTTTCAAGGCTCCGACACTTCATTTACTATAAAAAGTAGTGTTGTGGAATTGCGCGCGTTTATAGAGTGCGGCTCGGTGACGTGTCCACTCGCATTTGAAATGCTGTTCTTATTATTTTTTTATAAGGTAATTGGCAAACGAGGAGATTACCGGCCTTTTAAGTAATGAGAAACCCTTTTTCTTCAAGAACTCTAGATTCGCAATCGGTTCGGAAATACCGACTGTGGCCACTATGATGTGCGTGGTAAGAAGTTGCATCTGAAAAGCAGTTGCGGACTTTGGGAGCTTTCTGTACTCACCACATGTCGTTGAACTCCTTAGCCTCCTTGAGCCCGAGGTCAAGTGCGCGCGTCCGCTCGGCGGCCCGTGACACAACGCGCTCCCAGCGGTGCTGCACGGACACCAGCAGGTTCTTGATGAGGATCACGTCCTGCTTCTGGCTGAAGTACTTGAGGTGCGTGCCCTTCTTGTCCAGCTGCAACATTGTCTCGCGGTGGGTGGACACTTCCTTCTGGAACGCCTTGTGCTCTTCCACTTGGGCTGCGAGAGGTAGTACTAATTATAATTTCGTAGGACACTTGAAAGTTCTAGCACGTGATTGCGTCAATTGACATTTTACATTTTTTTTAATAGCAAACATAGATTATTATGCTTTATTAAAAAAAAACAAGATGAAAGACGGTAGAACACATACAAATATGTTCTACCTATTTCATCCCGCCCCTGTTTTTAGTTATATGCAGATATTAGACATAATCAGATGACGTAATAGTTTGTTAGACTTTGACAAGACGACTTACACAGCAAAGTGTCCATGACCCTGGAGACGGGCTTGGCGGAGGTGAGCGTCTTCTCGGCGCTGGTGAGCCAGTCCACGAACGCCTGGAGCGCGTCGTGGAACTCCGTCGCCTCCTTCAGCGCTATCTCCAACTTTATCTTCTTGTCTGACGCTCTGTAAATAACAATGGTTACTCATTTGTTTTTATTAGGAAACTTTATGAACTGACATTAGATATGCCACAATATCACCTAATAAAATATAAATTACAGGATATTCTAGAAAAGGGGACACCTCTTTTAACGTGGGACAGGGTTCGTTAGTAGTATTTTTGGTTGTGTGCTTGAATACTACTAACGTACCCTATGTTAGTAGTATTCAAACACAAAAAAGGAACTTAATATATATAAAAATGAAGATGCAGCTAAAAACAAAGTTGACTAGCGCTTCCCCTTCATACAAAGGTAAACAGCCGGCTTAGTGAACTGACTTGACCTCTACACGTACATTGAGTTTTAAAGCAAAGTAAATGAATGTTGCAGTCCGGTTGAGATGGTTTAAAAGTTTTTTTATTTAAATATTTCATGCATATAACATAAAATAAATAACATCTGGTTTCAAATCATTCGCTTCTCACGTTTTGTGTTTTTTTTTATGAAAAAAGGTTAAAATTTTGGATTTGTGAATTTGATTTGTGAAATTCTGGATACTCATATCTCCTAAACGCCTATGAATTTTTCAAAAAATCTTTTTGTATTTGTAATTTGACTAATACTAATGTACCCTATCATGCATTAAAACAGGTGTCCCGTTTTGTTTTACATGTTGCTATTTAACTCAATTAGTTTTTGCTAAGAACACGAGCAGTAGTTTTTGTGTTAAAGAATAACAAATACACAAAATGTTCGTATATGCAATTTTAGTAAGAAAGGAAGGAAACGTAAGAATTTGTAGTGATTCAAATATGAACTTATAAACAACTAGAAAATAGCTTAACATATAATTATATGCCTTTTACTTCTGTTCTCAAAATTATATACTTCCCAAGTTAATACTTATATTGAAAATACTATACATAAATACAATACTTATATTGACCAACGCTTTCATGTGACTACCAACGTTATTTCGGTATCTGCGTGTTAGGACTCTTACACACGAGCGGCACGTGTCAACGGCAGAGGTAACTTCAGTCGTCTCCAAGTATCGGAGGCAGCCCTTACCACGTCGACGTCAGCCGTTGGCGGGTCGATGACTGTATACTATAGCAATATAGACCGACCGCTGATCTTTGAAGCTATGTCGAATACACACCTGGAGGTGACATTGTCCCATCTGGACTTGAGGTTTTTGAGGTTGAGGTGCAGCTGCGAAGTGGGGTTGGGCTTCTCCTGGCGCTTGCTGTACTCCTGGCCCTGCTGCAGCACAACCTCCACCTTCGGCCGATTCGCTTCGATCTCGTTATACACCTCCTGATGATGGTAATATTTATTTAGGAGAAAATTAGGTTTATGAGACTGGTATAGGTGTAAACGACTGGTCCAAGCCTTGTTCTTGACTACCCCACGCCCATAGACGTCCGCATATAAGTTATACTTCCTTCCTCCTACACTCCAATGGCCTATGGGCCCATACAAAAATAGTTGTGACTTATGTTAACATAATTTTCACAAGAAGTATAAGATAAGTATATGATGAATTGTAACTGTGAAAAGTTGTCACAACGAAGATGTATTTATCTCAATAACATTGGCTAGAGTAATTACATCTATTCTATCGTAATGCGTCGTGAGACACGCTCAATGCGTCGTGAAACAAGCTCCATGCGTCGTGAAACACGTCCTAACGTGTAAAATGGATCGCAAGTGTTACCATGAATCTCTCCAGTTGTTCGGTGGCGGTCTCGGGCAGCCCACCGACGGGTTTAGAGGCGGCGATCACGCTGTCTACCTCCGACAACCACGACAGCAGGTCGCCGATCTCCGCGTTGAAACTGTTGATGAATTACAAGTTAAATTGTGTTATATTAATAAATGTGATTAGGAAAAATATTTTTTTAGTCGTCATATACTACGAACTTATTTAAAAAAAATAAGATTCTAGGTGCAGCGTGTTAGGCTCTAGGTACGACTATCAGCCAGTTAACTCAACACTTTTTTAAAGTGCGTTTTATTCAGTGTTTCATCATATATGATTTCAATTCAACATAACGATTTCACTTGAATAGTCTCCACAGTCTTCTTACCAACAGATCTTAAACATTACCTTAAAATAATTGATGTAGTTTTAGTACCTAAATAATTACTGGATATGTGGTAAGTGAAGTTTTTAAATCCTTATTCCACAGAAAGCAATTCAGTATTGGCTACTTCGTACCTCCTGCTAATTTGACACATTTTCAATATTTGAGAACAAAGAAGGAGATAGAACACGACTATATAAAAGGTATTAGATATAAGATACAAATTGAAATAACTTTCCGGTACTTACCTTTGCGCCTCTCGTAGTGCGTCTTCCAGCTCGGACTGGCGGTCTCTGGCCTTCTGCTGCAGCTCGCGCCACTTCCTGTTGAGGAGCGCCAACTTCTCTGTGATGTCGCCGGCTTCGTCTCCTCCTAATATTGTCAATTGCCTTTTTAAAATTATGTTTATGCAAAATTACTTTTAATTAAATAAATAAATATCTTTAATATTCTGCAGATATGCATTAAAGCTTTAAAAGTTAGTGGCATGTATCTCGCTCGAGTAGTTTGGTGTCTTGTCTATAAATACTAGATGTGTGCCGTGGTTTCTCTTGTATAATATCTATCCCAAGGGAACCAAAAATACTTATACTTTTTATGTTTTATATGATTGTGATCTATATCTGTGCAAAATTTTACCCAAACTCATTCAGTAGAATAACAATCCTTCAAATTAATAGTGTGTTGAATTAACTGAAACCATGCCTTAAGTTTGATGAGCCATTAGTCCTGCGCCTGGTTTCTTTTCAGTCGGATTGCCATTCCATCGGAATCAGGCAAAGAGATAATAGGTAGTACTTTTGTGCACTATAATATGTTCCACGCAGTTGGCTAATCTCCAAAGTTTTTTTTTATTTCATAGGCCATTTTCATGACTACCGACACCCATAGACTTCAGCATAGATGTTATACAGATACTTTGCCCTCCTCCCTCCCCGGGCCACCGGCTACTTATACACCGCACGAAAAGCGACAGCACTGCTGTCACTTTATGACGGTATCGTGCCAGCGAGAGCTATTGCCAGCCCAATTCTGCTGCATGCAGCGTGGCACTACCTCTTACACAGTACTCTTGTGCTAGTCTCCACAGAGATGGATGCGTAGCCGAGACCCGCGCTAGTACGTACCCTGGTGCGCCAGCTGCGCGCCGGCCTCATTGAGCGTGTCGACGCTGGGCTGGTGCGCCGCGATGTCGTTCGCCAGCACCTTCAGCTTGGCCAGCTCGACCTCCAGCGACTGCGGCTCTCCAGCGATCTGCAACCACGGTTGATGTTTAAGTCGTTAAAATCAAATTTTTTATTCGTTCATTATTTTATAGTATAAGGGGGCAAGGAGCAGTCCTAGCCGTTTTGATGACTACCAAAGCCCATAGACATCCACATAATAGCAATATAAATGTGTTCCTTCCTCCTATGGGCCACCGGCTACTCACACACCGCACGAACCTAGACCGGCCCGTTTGCCCCCTTTATACAATAAAACAAAATACACATCTCGTACCGGCTTCAACGTGTCGAGCGTGTCGTTGCACTGCGCGATCCAGGCGAGCGTGTCGCGCAGTGCGTGCTGCAGCTGCCCCAGTCGCAGCAGCGCTCGCTCCAGCTGCTGCTGTCGCTCCACCATGCCGCGCAGCAGCGCTGCCCACCGCGCGTTCACTCCGCTCAACGGCTGCTTGATCGCTTGCGCCTGCTCCGCCGATGTGCGCTCCGTCAGCTCCGCCGCTTGCCTGCGTACAGGTTTACGTTCACAACAAAATAGTATCGTGCAGCTCGCTCACAATATTTGTGCACCTGGCATCGATGATGTCGACACCATCTGTTCTTCTCTTCATAAAGAGCGAGGGGGAAGGGCGAGAGAGAAGGGGTGTAAGAGGAGAGGGTGAGGTAGAGAGAGGAGAGAGAGGAGAGGGAGGAGAGCAGAGAGAGGAGAGGGAGGCGAGGAGAAAGAGGGGGGGTAAAGAGAAAGTAGATAGATTGCTTCCAAAAATAATCCCTGAAGAAACTCCAACTCCACTCCGCCAACAATTTACTTTTTATATTCCATCGAATGTCAAACACACAGATATTGTAACCGAGTTAAACGTTATTCATAAAATAGTCGAGGCACAATGCAAAAACAATACATATCAACATAGCTTTTAGTGACAAATATATAATGCCTTATTCGAACATATCTATAATGAATATGAATTTGCCAAGATGTTGGTCAAGGATGCAAAAGAAAGTTTTATTGAGATCATTACTCGTTATCCAGAAAAGTTGAATTAATATATTTAATAGTTGTTCATTTTCCCTCATCAAGCAAAAGGGTTTGAAGAAATAGACTATGATGATAACAAATGTAATGAAAATTATATATCTATAACATACGTCTAATTTTATGAGAATGGTTCTGAATTATTTTAGGACTGATTCACGTATTTTATGGTATAAAGAAAATTAGCAAGACTTTAGAAAGAAAGAAAGAAAGCAGAACAGACACAATGATGATAAGCATAACAACTTAAGTACAACAAATATCGCATGTTTGAGTAGAGACGTGGACACAGACATGACATAAGCATCACACAGAGTACGAGTAAAAGTCTTGCCTCAACAAACTCCTGCACAGACGAGGTGTTGCACGAAGGAATAAAAACATTATATTAGTAGGTATATTTAATAAACATTTCATAATATTAGAGTGAATAGTCATATTGTATTTTAATCATTCATTACATTTTTAATTGAAGGAATTGAGTTGACATTCAATTGGAAGAAAGATTTTTTGGGGTACAAAGAAAGGTTAATTCTGGTTTATACACTGAACCTGATTTTTTTTCTATATGTTTTAATAAAATGGTAATTCACTCTAATATTATAAAGAAAATAAAGTTTTAATACATTTTGCATTAAGAGTCTAATCCATCACCTTTTTAAGTGGATTGAAATTTTAACTTTGAAATTACATAGAAATTCCATAGTTCATTTTAGAAATTTCAATTCACTTAGGTAAATTTTTAAACTAAATGTAAATGTTAAGTGGTGGCACAAGGGGTGCAAAATCATTTGGTTACATAGACGATTAAGTATTTATTATTAACATTACAAGTACGGTGCTATATTTTATGTAACAATAGTTTTTTATTCTTTACTTTCTACAGTGCAGTTTTTTATTCTTTAGAATACAATTTAGATTAGGAATTAGAAGTGAATCAAATTGTAATATTTAAGGGTTTCACAAGTTAGTATTATAGTGTTAACTACCTAGTAATAATCTCTCTCTCGTTAATTACTTTTATCGGAAAAGTGTTAAATTGTAGTCTTTTTGGCACTTATTTCCTAATAGTCTAGCAGGGAATCCTATGAAGAGAAACAGTGAACCTATATCCTCTTATTTCGCCAGTATAGCGGTTGAACTTCTAAAACCCTTTTTTTGTACTCACAACATGAAAGGAACCCCTGTATACATTTCAAGTTTTTAGGTATAGTTGTTTTGATATAGACTGTGTTATAGTTAAAGGGTGCAGTATAGCATACCTGTTGAGAGACTCGACTTTGACCATGAAGGGGTCGACCTCCTGTTTGAAGGTGGCTAGCTGTGCGATCTGTCGCTTCACCGCATCGATGTCGGAGCCAAGCGGACCCATGTGCGAGAACTTGTCTTCCGCACGGTCGAGGAACTCCAAAAGACTCTGTTGACGAATAAAAACAATAAAATCTGGATGTTTTTAATAAATTTAAGATAAGAACAAGTCTTACGTATAAGTAAAGATGACTTGTAATTGATAGTATCGAGTCTCCGCGTCGTCGATCGAACTCCGTTTTAAAACCATCTTGTCTCTCATTTGATGATGTAAGTGTAGGTGGAGGTATACGATAGAAAAATTGTTAGATTTTTATTTTAAAAAAAGATAATATATTCAATAAAACGGCCAAGTTCCAGCCATTCGGCTACGAAACCATAGTGACATGGAACTGAGTAAAAGATGGTCAGTGTGATCTGTACGTGGTATGTGTGCGTGAGCGAGCTCGTGTGAGCGTGTATGTATGTATGCGCGTATGTATGTCTGTGTGTGGGGGGAGGGGAGGTTCGTACCTGCAGCGTGTCGTGGAACTCCATGGCCTTCTCCATGGCGTCTATGAGGTTCTCCTCGGTGCGCGCGTAGAGCGCGGTGATGTTGTCCCACGCGTGGTCGATGTCCTCCATGTGCTTCTTTACTTCGGGCTTGTCAGGCTCGCCGCACACGCCCATCAGCGTGCTACCCGTAGCGCGCACGCGCTCCACGTCCGGTCGGGCCTGGTCCATCTCGAGACGAATGTCCTATACACACAAGCAGAATTACGATATGGTCCTCCTAGCCGACATAACTCCACTTAATCAGTCGTCTTTTAAGCTGCATTGCAGCGGAATCATACCGTCACATTCTCTTGCTTGCATCAAACCTCCATCAAGTTGCTGCTATGCTGTTTTGATTTGTGCAGTGAATTTTCAGTAGTTCATTACGAGGATGGCGTAAAGTTTTAGTATTTCTGATCTTACGGGCGTAAGAGGAAGTCCAAAGGCTTCGACTGTTTATTCCCTTATAAAACGTCTAACAGGGTAGGCAGAGAGATCAAAGTCCCACGACCCATACACACTTCATTCACGCACGCATTTCACACGCACCTGCAACGCGAGTTGTTGTTTCTGCAGCGCGGGGGGCGTGGCTGCGGGCGGCGGCTGCGACTGCAATGCGTCCCGCAACTCAGCGAGCGCGCGCGATACGCGCTCCAGCAGCGCCCAGAAGCGCCGCGCCAGCTCCATCGCCTCCGACAGCGAGCGCCCACGGTTGCCGCTCGCGTTCTGCACCGCTTCCCACAATCTGCACAGAGAACACGCAAGAAACTTAGTCACAACTAGCCCATTTAGTCGCAGTGAAATACCGATCTTAGATGTATAATGATTGATTGAATATATAATATGATAAATAATCTATGTAGTTTTATGAACTATGTCTACTTGTATAAGTAACAGCATAATGCTGTACTGTAAAATGTGCGCTAATAAATGTTAAAAGTTCGTGTTTAAACAATCGGTCATTGGTGTAATTTCTCCAATTTAACACTGATACTTTTGAATTATTTTCACTTTTTTATAGACAAAATTATTACTAAAATATGGTCCACTTCGAGATTTCTATAGTACGAACGATTATATATTTGCTGATTAGGGCGTGGTTTATTTGTATTAAGATGCTCTCGCGTCTGACAATAACGCATGATCCCTTCTGTCTGTCTCTGTCGCCGCTCGAACGGATCCCTTCCGTTCGAGCGGCGACAGAGTTTAGACGTGTACACTTTAAAAGACTTCAAATAAAAAAATAATATTCTATTTAATACAGTATCCAGTCTAATAGGAACTCTCGAAGAACCAA
>LUGF01020400.1:136412-164776 GCA_001625245.1 Calycopis cecrops
TTATAGAGGGAGATTATTTTTGGAAGCCGGTATTATTATGAAGAAAAGGGCAATTGCTATCAACAAACGCTGAAAAACTTGTTTTAATTCGTCTATTTGAATAATACTTTTTTTTTCATAATTATGATATTCGGCATTAAGCCCAATATTAAAAAAAGTGGCCGAATAGGCCGAATACCCAATAGTAGCCGAATATTCGTAGCATCTCTAATAACAAGTATAACGAGGTTCATCATCATCATCATCATCATCGTCATCATCATCATCAGCCATTATCGGCCCACGGCCGGACATAGTGCTCCAATTAACGCCAAGACGATCGGCGACGGCCACTGCACGCAGAGCATTTTATTATAATTATAATGCTAATAAAGCATTAAGTATATTAATTATATAATTATAACTTAAGAGCCACATATTTTATTGCATACTTGCTAATAGACAAAAAGACATGCTTTAAGTTGTGAAAGTTCGGTTACAAGTAGTAACACAAGTCCTTACTGTACTAGACTAACGTAGCGAGTAAAAGTCCACAGATATTATTATAATGACAGTTGGTGCGTGTTACCTGCTGCACTTGCGTCTGCACCATCCGCGAGTCGGAGGAGATGGGCCCGAGCGCCGCCATCATGCGCTCCTTGGCGCCCAGCCACTGCGCCAGGTTGGTGTGCGTGTCGTGGAAGTCCTTCATTTCCTCCATCAGACGGATCCTAGGGGAGATATCATATAAATATACAGACCATGAGGCCAGCTGAGACGTGCTATGTGTTTCTATATGTTTCAAATTTTTCTTTACATTTAGTCCTATTAAAATTTAAACTTATATACCATAATAGTTGAGCCGACAAATGGTATATATTTTGGCCTTTAATTTTTAACGTGTTAAAACCCGTAAAGTAATTACAATATGTGTAATAAAAACGAAAATCTCAAACAAGTATTAAAAGGCGTCTTGTTAATAATAACAAATTTGCTGTCATGGTAACGTGTAATGTTATGTGGCCGAATTGCCAAACCGTTACTTTACCGTAAAATTATAATGTATTTCAAGTCGAGATAAATACTACAGCTTTATATATATTGATAAATGATGTAGCCTATATCATATATGTCTTGTACTTCCTACACCTGTATACTTCTCTTATATTAATATTAAGTAATTCTTGTATTAAATTTCATGTACATAAAGAATAAAATAAAAAAATAATAAATATGTTACCGAAGACTAATAGCTATATAAAAATTAAGTTTTATCAAAATCAACAACAGATACGAAAATCTTCTACAGTTTTATTATAAATATAGATAGACTCACGTGTCCTTAAGTTTGTCATGCAGCGCCTTCCACCTGGCCGCGGTCTCTTCGGTCTCGTCGTGTAGTCGGTCCGCGCCCTCAACGCTCTGCTTGCGCTTCAGCAGTTCGCGAACCTGATACAAAAAAACCATTACATAGGAGACGGGCCGAGAAGACATGTCTGTGAGGCCATGGACGGAGAGGAGGGAGGGTAACGAATCTGTGCGGATGTCTATGGGCATCGGTAGTCATGAAAATGGATCCTACTACTGGTTTGCACCAATATTCTATAAAAAAAGAAAGTTTTTGGTGACCATCAACGACAAAGTTAATATGGCAGAAGATCCGCGCATTGGGATGATTGACAGCATCATCAGATTGTGAAGTCAGTAGTTTAGTCTGACGATGATGTCATCTTGCATCACCATCAATAAATATCCGGTCGTGTTTGGAGGTAAAAGCAACGCACCTGCATAAGCTCTATGCGGATATTTATGAGCGTCGGTAGTCATAAAAAGACCAACTGCTGGTTTGTCATATTTCTTAGGTGGACAGCAAGCATACCTGAGTCTTGGTGGAGTCCAGAATGCTCTGTTTCTCATACATCTCCTCTAGCACGACTCGCGCTTGTCTGATGATCTTGTCCGCCTCCTCCTTGGTGTTGGGCACCGACTCTTTGGGCAGTTGTCTCTGTACCTGTACACAATATTAAAAAAATATATAATAACAGTGCTTAGATAAGACTAAAATTTACTAAAAAACAATTGGCGTTCGTTGAATATTAAATTTCCAGGAGTGGAATGATGCTGATGTCGTTCTATTATTATGTGTGTGATGTGATATATCTGCCACATCACTAATAGGTCATGGAAGTAAATATTTGAAAAAATCACATACATAGGATGTGAAAATATAAAGTTACCCAAAGCATATTAATAATCAAATGATTCAGTAATCAAATATATCATCATTACCTTAGAATTTATATAGTGATCCATCACACAACATCTTGGATGATTGATGACAGCATCAATATCATCCAAGATGCTCACCCATCAAGTGACAGTTATCATGCTTACGCGTACCGTGCGATTTGTGACTTTCCGGTGATCCATCGACAGGTATATCAACATCTGCATAACAATAATGCAAATATCTATGGGCGTTGATAGTCGTCAAAAAGATCTCGCTATTATTGTCTATATATCTAAAAATGAATGTTTGTCTGTATGTAATTTATAGAATCGTAAACTATGCATTTGGTCATGTAACAAAGTTGTTGTGTTGCAGTTGCATGAGCTCACGAATGTTTCTGAGTTGGCCAACGACATATTTTTTTTTATTTATTTAATTTATTTATTTAATATTTTTTTTATATTCTAGGGGGCAATAGTGCAGTTTAGTGGCTATCGTCGCCCATAAACATCCGCAAAACTAGGAGTCGTACAGACGCGTTTCCGGCCTTAAAGAATGAGGTATGCTCTTTTCTTGAAAAACCTTAAGTCGTTACTGTTGGCATGTCAGTTAGTAGTTAACCTTATCGAGGAAGGTGTTCAGGTTGCGCAGACTGTCGAGGTGCTTGCGCAGCTCCTCCCTGATGCTGTCCAGCTCGGCCTGGCGGTCCGACAGCTTGGTGCCGAGCAGCTCGTAGCGGTTGTTCAGCGACGACATGTGCTGCTGCACCGGAGATAGTTCTGTAGGAAGCATTAAAGTTCAACTGATTACTATTGAAACTAGTAAACATTGGAGATTTTCTGACTTTGTTAACCAACTTCAGGAAAAAAGGTGCAGTTTATCAATTCATTAGCATCTTTTGTGTGTGCACTCGAAGATACGTAGACCTATTTAGAGGATACATTTTTTTGTCCGGAAGAGTATACTCCCGAGGTCATACCATATTCTGGTGAAATCGAAGGAAATACTACATTTTTATATAAATTTACGTAATTTCTATACTTATATGCTATTTCGTTTCGTTACATTTGAGATTTGGTCGCCTATTAGAAAGAAGGACTGGAGGAGGGCAACACACTATTAATATTATAGGAATATTGGTGTCGGGAGTCATAAAAAATCTTCCAACTGCTCGCTATTATACTATAGGAAATCTTATCGAACTAAATGTTAGGTACATTGAGTTGTGTTGATTAGCCATCTTGGGTTTCATGGAAGGAGGTCTATATCTCACGTGTATAGAGGCTGGTGATAACGATAGTAACGTTTTCTTTGTATAACCAAAGAACAAGTCATAAATAGTGTGTGACGTTTACCTTCCAGATGGAACCCGTCCTGGCTGGACCGCCTGGACGAGAATCCTGACGACGCCGAGTGTGCGGACGCCGGACTGACCAGTCCGCGCACTTTCCCTGGTGACGGGGACCTCATCTCGCCACGACCTGGGAATTACAACATATTTTATTAATAAAATACTCGACTATTTAATATAGCATTTAATTAGCTTGAGGGTCTATAAAGTCACATTTTTAATAGAGTAGCCTTTAAATTGATGTTCATAAAGTATTAATTAATAAATAGAATGACAATCTTTAAACAGGCATGTTTAAAGTATAGATTGGTCATGATCCACATATGCCAGTCATTCAGGACATCGTCGCGATTTAGCTTACATACACGAACACCGCAGTCGTCAAAGACAAGGGACCCCGCGCTACGTCCGGCCATGATACTGATAATTAAAATAGCTATTGGGATGCATCTCTTACGGTCCAAAAAAAGGTCCATCCTACACTATATACTTACTTGGCGTCTGCCTCTTGGTAGGGCTGTAGAGCTGGCGTTTGCGATGCGGGCTGTCCGCGCGGTCGCCGCGCGTCAGCGCCTCGTACATCGCCGCGGCTTCGTTCACCTGCGCAACGTAAGCATACATTATTATAATGGAAAATTCAGCTTCTAAAAAGCCGTTGCTAAAAGTATAGTGTGTGCTGTCGCTGTCATTAACCTTGGATAGTTTTGTGGTACTGACCCGGTCCATGGTGAGCGCGAAGTCCCTGTAATCCTTAGCGAGTGGGCGCAGTTCCTCCGCCTGGTGCTTCAGTACGTCCAGGTCGACGGCCACCGGCCGCAGGTGCTGCACGCGCGTCTCCATCATTTGCAGCCATTCCAGGACCTACAACACAATTGTTGCCATTGTTAACACACCTAAGTATTGTATAAAGCAGCGTTCGGTAACCTTTTGGCTGGCTAGGGCTATAACTAACTTCACGTGCTGCAATGAAGATGTCGGCGGACCGCGGGTTGCCAACCGCTGGTATAAGGGTTGGTGCCAGAAAACCGAAAAAGCATTTTACTTATGCATGATAAAGGATACGAATAAAAACCACAATTAAAAGAATGTTTCGGCCAAATAAGGTCAACATATTGCCATGAAATGAAAATATATGTAATTTAACACTACCGTAAAAATCATGTGTGAATGAAGAGAATTAAAAAAATCGAAGATTAAGATAAGATGTGTTGATGTAAATAATAAGCGAAAAGGGTTACGAACAGGAGTTTGTATTTGTCCGTATGACGTCACACCTGGCGGCACGTGCATAAGGTTATGTTATCTAAAATTTTAATCGATTTTTAACTTACCTGAGCTTTAAGTGACTCGTATTGGTTGAGCTGATCAGCTCGTTGTTTCGACAGTTTCAGTTTCTCTTCTAAAGACACGTTAAAGTCGCGCCATTGGTTCTCCAAAGCCTAGAAAAAAAGTTGTTATAAAGAATAATTCCGTGAAAGTCACATTCTCTAAATTGTGTCAGTTGAAATCCTTACCTTCATCCTGTCGCGTACTACGTGCGTGTCGGTTACGTCCTTTTTGGAGATGAGCTGCTTGCCGTTACGAAGGCACTCCTCTAGCAGCGGCATGTTCTTGTCTCTGTCAATTTCAATAAAATCTATGTAATATCTGTCTTAATATATTAAATACGTTCTCAGATTTACATTTCAAGATTTATTTTTGGGTACAGAATGTAAGGCGGGACTACAGCGTCCTAAACAGGTATCGAATAAATTGTACGTCTTTTTTAATATCTTGTTATTTAAACATGTTATTTACCGCTTGCAATGTATGATAAAAACTAAAGTTGGATTGACAGATCATCAAGTATGGTATGTCTATGGGCGTCGGTAGTCATGAAAATGGCTACTCGTTTGCCTTCTTATACCAAATCCGGCCTGGGCCCCTGGTACATACCTGGTGGCGCCCAGGTCGTGTAGGCGCGCCCGCAACTCGTCCGCTGGCATGCGCGCTAGTTCGCGCGCGTCCGCTAACTCAGCAAGTTGCGTGCTCGCCGCGTCCAGCCGCGTCGCTTGCTGCGTGAACGTACTCAGCTCCGCGGACACTTCGTCCACCAGCTGGTTTCGCTTGTTCAGTCGCTCCAGAAGTTTCTCGAATCTGTTACACAACCATATAGTTAATCTCGTGAATGTTTAGATTACAACAACACATCTTCACGCCACTATTAGGATTAACTCTTTATAGTAAATAAAAATGAAAATTGTCTTATTTATTTAACAATTTATGTACATGGAAACAAAGTTATATACTAAACAGAGATATATTACAAGGCAAGTACAAAGGTACAGCTTATTTCATACAGGAATCTCGTCCAGCAGACCTGATAAGCGGAAACGTTTATAAAGTTTAGGCTATATTTGGGTGTACATTGTCATATATTTTTAATCGACATTCTTACGTATACCTATAGTTTTAATATACTATTGCTTATACTATAACCTCTATTATATATCCATTTAGACAAAAAATAGTGTAGCATACCTGTTGTGCAAGTCGTCTGCGCGCTGCTCGAGTTTCTTGGCGATGCGCGCGTTGGACGGCGTGAGCGCGGCGTCGCGCGCCGAGTTGCGTAGCTGCTGCAATGCCGGCGCGTGTGCGCGCGCCTCCGCCAGCCGAGTGCGCACCTCTCTCGCTTGCTCCTCAAGGCGCTCGCGTATGAGCGAAACACCCTCCGACACCCTGACCGACAAATATACAAATTATTTTTTTATGTGCATTATATTTAAAGACGTTTGTTATGATGAACAATTTTGTTTATGAAAAGTTTATGAACCCCTCTATCGATGTTCTGTAGATACTAAGATTAAGATAGTTAAAAATAAATTGTAGCCTTTTCTACTAAGGCATGATTATACATGACATACACGTCGTCATGGTAAAATTTAATGTGACCTACTACATCTTTCATGTCACATTTTCAGAATTTAAAACAATAGTCTTAGCTTTTTATTGTAGCATTTTAAGTATTGAATTTTAATTAAAATGAATTTTTATAACATATGTTACGTGTTGTACGTACTTGTATGTGGTCTCTGCGGTGGCGAGCCAGTGCGCCTGCGTGTCCATATTGTCCTGCAGCCCCTGGCACTGCGCAAGCGCCGCCTCCAGCTCAGCGCAGCGCGCGCCCGCCGCGCCGCTCACCTCGTTGTACCTCTCAGTCACCTCTATCACCGGCACCTCCAGTTGTCTTATTTCTGCCGGGGTCACGCTGCCTTCCAGGGACTTCACTAGTTGATCGCATGCCTACAAACATTTTTTTTTATTAAATTATACTTAATCCGAATATATTCTTAAGATTAAACCTTGTTAAGAAATTACATTAAAAACGGTAATAAAACTATTCGTAGTGAATACTCACATCTTTAGCGTTGTCTACGAGCCGTCCCTGTGACAGTATTTCGTTGTGTAACGTCTTCGCCTTGGAGAGTTGCGTCTCCACAGCTCGCGGCTCGCCGGCGACTGGTTCCGACACCAGCGAGCGGACTTGCGGCTCCACCTTGAACATAAGTAAAATATTAACAAGTCATAAATACGAATACTATAGGTAAGCTAGTAAAGATTGACAAAGTGTATATAAATTAATTTTGGAATTTAAATAAGTTTTGGATAACACATTAATCACATAAGATCAAACTAATGAGAAATAAAATGGCGCAACGTGTCGAGCTGATACGGCACGCATACCGTCGTTCCATGCGGCACAGCGCGACACTTACATAACAAACAAAAATGTACTCACGGTTTGCAGCCAGCGCTGCGCACGTTGCAGCGCATCGCTGTATCTGGCGGCGGTGTCGGAAGCGGCCCGCAGCGTGTCGAGCAGACGCTGCGCACGCGCCGCCAGCTCGGCGTGACGTCGCCGCGCCAGTCCTGCGCGCTCGCGCACCACGCCCTCACCGCCGCTCACGTGCGACAAGCGGGCCGGCAGAGATGTGCGATAATCGTTCAGGATCGTCAAGAATTCCTGCGCATATATTAAAAATCAATCAATATCAAAATCGCTCCATTTCAGTACAGACTACGACATAACTGTCAGAGAGACTGAGTAACTAAAATCACCGAGGCCTGGCCGAAAATTTAAACGTTCCAACGGGAAGTTGCAATAGCTTCGCTTTTGAACATTTAAATTCGATTTTTCTTCTTACCTCCATATTTAAAGGCGGAATAAATTACAATAATTAAAAATATTATTAAAATTAAATACAACCATTTTTTGAGAGTCGGCCAGATAATATATTAATAAAACACATACACATGTGGTGTACCTACAATAAATAATAAAGTAGTATTCGCACCTTGCTCTCGTCGACGAACTTCTGCGCGGCCATGGTGATAAAGCGCAGGTCGGCCTGGTGCGCGATGACGTCACTCACGAACTCGCGCACGTCATCGCTGCGGCTGCCGAGCTGCTGCACGCGCGACAGCGCTGCCTCCTTGTCCTCGAGCGAGCGGTACGCAGCCTCCATCCAAGTGTTGAACGTGTTCACTTCGTTACTGAAACATCACATTATATTCAATCTCCTTAGTGTTTTTACTGCTTAATAACGTAATGCCTGTAAAAAGTTTCATTATGTAAGTAAGAGTAACATTTGCGTAAACTAAAGGATTTTTTTTTAACCGGCTTTAAAGAAGGTTCTTGGTTTGACCTGATGTCTACGATCATGTCTTTGGCTAAACCAATTTAGCGGATTTCAGAAAGTATTCTCTATTTTTAAATGGTGTTTTATTATTATTTTTTTTTTTGAAGTTATGGAAGGATGTTAAGGAACATAGATCTTACGTGAATTTTCCGAGTTCGTCTCTCGCAGCGGCCATTCGGCGCAGCATCTTGTCGCACTTGTCCGTACATTTGTCGCAACGTTGCTTCAGCTGCCTCACGCCTCGCTCTAGAGCTGCGACCTGCAAAATTAAACAGGATATTTTTCGCCTTTTTGTAGTCGGGAGTTATGATTGTGATTTTACAAAACTTTTCATATTTACATTTTAATGACTACGCCCGCGTCTGTGGGATAAAGGTCATCGTATAAGCATTACATACATAATGATATGTACGTAATATTCATTTTTTTGACAATGCATAGGTTAAAGTATGCCTTTAACCTATGCATTGTCTGAAATAACTGGAAGGTATTCTCTATTTATAACAACAATTATATATAAATCAAGTAAGCAAGTCAGATACTAAAAGTTAACATTTATAACAACAATTATATATAAATCAAGTAAGCAAGTCAGATACTAAAAGTTAACATTTATAACAACAATTATATATAAATCAAGTAAGTAAGTCAGATACTAAAAGTTAACAGCAAACGGAAGCAATTTTTATAACCAAAGTATATATTATACCTCGTGCGGAGCCAGCACGTCCCCGCCTGAAATGAGCAGCTGCTTGGCTTGGTCTGCGCACGCGGACACTTGGCGTTGGTGACTATCCAGGTCATCTTTAATAAGCTGCAAAAACAAATAATAGTACAATTAAGTACAATGTTCACATTTAATAGAAAAATCACGTCAGTCAGTCTTTACTTATTAGGAAACTTTACCTTGAGAACATTGATCTGGTTACGCAGTTCATCCATATCTTCCTTTAAGGCTTCTTGGTTGGCTAATCGTTCTTCTACCACTGCAATCCATTCTAACAACTTCGATAGAGTCTCATCACAAAGCCTGTATTTCTCCTCTACTGCTTGCTGTATATAAAAAGAATTCATTAAAATGTTTGACCTAACAAAATTTTAATACGTTTATTTACATGCTCAACATGAGCTCAAGTGCAAATTACTAGTTTTTGATATGCAATTTCAAACTACCCAGCAGTGCTGTAAAATAATATTAAGATAGCTATAAAATAATTTAAGTGCTAAATTACAGCGGTGCAGTATTGCACGCTCTTTACAATTTTGATAATATACATTTGAACGAAGAAAAACATTAAGTGTAAAAACCTGAAAATTACACATTTATGCCTATTACCAAGAAAGCATACAAGTCCAAGAACATCCTACAAATATAGCCAATTCACAAAGAGCGTGAAGATGAAAAACACAACCAGTCGAATTGTTGCGTTACACAAATCTACGTGCAGAAAAAGCGAAACATGCAAGCTGTGAGGTGAGACAAGCAAACATCAAAAATATATTTGATATTTGCAATATCTTAAATAGTAATGGTATCAACATCTTCATTATTAATAAAGTTTAATAGTTAGAGTTTATTGTTATTATCAATTAGACAAATAAATAGTACCTTAAAAAATCTGAAACTTCAAAATAAAAGTTTGAGTACACGAGACGAAATAAAAATGTACACGAGGAAAAAAGAATTTACAAATAAATAACATTTATAAAGAGAAGATGGAAGATCGTATTTCATTACATATGCAGAGAATGAAATAAGAAACTCATAGTAAATATTATATAATGAAATAAGATCAAAATGATAATGAAGAATAAATACTACCTTCAGGTTTATGTTTGTAGAAAATGTTTTACCATTTGATATTGTGAATGTTTGCATCGCGAATATCCATCATGAACCGACATCAAGATTGCATAGCGTTGATCATGCATTCCAAAATAATATGAGTACACTTCCAAGAAATGAGTATATCGGAACGCAAAGTTTGGGTAGGTAGGTAATGCAAAATGAATAATTATTTCTAGCCAGCAGTCATAGATTGCTGGTTATAAATGAAGAAGCAAACAAGAAAGCGGAAGATCGATGACATGGGTCAGGACTAATGTCCTCTTCGACCTTCCACATATATTTCTTAGCACAAGTGATCATGGGGGTTAGGTAATGGAGATACGGTGATGTTTCTTAAAATCGTCGTTAATATGATCCCTCAAAGGCAAGCATTCACGTTTTAGCTCAAAAGGGCTCTTTAGCATCGCAGGCAACGGCTGGAAATAAAAAAAACAACATACATCGAGCCATGTTACAATTTGAAAAGCACGATAATGGCTTATCTCGTTTAACTATTTTATCGCTAGGCTTGGGAAAACACAATGTTTTTAATAGCTAAGATTGGAGGTTCTGTATATATTTATTACAAACATTAAATTTGCGATTTTTAATCTCTAAATAACCTATAAAGATTTTGTGAGCATTCTATAAGCAAGCAGCTCAAAAAAATGTAAAAGAACCAAAATAATATGTTCTGCGCATATTTAAACGAAAAGCAATCTAATATTAGAAAATATCTAGAAGCTAGTTAAAGATGACTTACTTTTACAGATATTTAATGGTGAAAAGTAAAAACACTACTTTACTTATTAAAATAACTAACTAAACCTTAATTAATATTTAAATTATTTAAGAAGAAGTAATTAATTAGAACACCCTCTTTTAAGTCTTAACTTAAGCAGGTTGTAGTAGTAACGGTAAGCTCTATTACCCAGTCGCTGACAGATGACGTGACAAAATATGTGGGTGTCGTGCCATGCCAATATTGTAAGCCAAACGCTTTAGATATTTTATAAATATTTTACCTGGTAAGAGTGGAAATAGGGAAACATAAAGCGACACCTTGGTTTGATAAAGCACAAAAAACCAATTACTTAATTTACTTACCCTCGTTTCTGCTGGCAGTAAGTATCCCTTTTTCAGAGCTTTGACTAGATCAAGACTAATGCCTTTCTTTGGATCAATGACTAGCCTTCCTTCATCCGGATTTACTAACTTTTGTTCAATTGCTTGCACCAACGAATATATCTTTCCTGTTTCCGGTTCTTTTACCACAGTACTTGAGGGATCAACAATTCCCTGTTGAATTGCTTCGCCAAGTGTTAACCGTTTGCGATCTATGACACTGGTGGTTATGAACGGATCGTTAAGCGCGCCAGTTGTGGGATTATAAATACCGAAGTTTAGCGTTTCGATTAAAGTGAAACTCTTCTTTGGAGTCATAAGTAGACCATTGTCTATAGCGGTACGTAGGCTATTAAGTTTTGATGTTTCTGTGTCTACGATATTACCTTTTTCAGCATCCATGAGTCCCTTGCGGAATGCCTCAGGAAGTTTAATTAGCCTCTTTTTGAGATTATCTTTTATTAGCGCTGTGTCTGGATCGATATAGCCAAATGTAGCTGCGTCTTTAATAGTTAATATGTCATTGGATTCTGGATCAGTAAAACGAGCATTAGCGACATTTAAATACCCTAATTCTACAGCTTGTTCAAATGTTAAAGGTTCCCTTGTATAAATAATTAAGCCATTCTCAAAAATAAAGCAACGCGAGCGAGAACTACCACGTTGAGTGTCAATTAATCCTTTAGCGCTTCGATCAATGATTCCGTCTTCGATACCTAATTCTAAGGAAACGTATTTATTTTTATGAGGATCTTTAATTAGAGCTGTCTTGGGGTCTATAAATTCATACCTAATAGCGTCTTCTAATGTAAACTCTCTAAGCACTGGTTCTTTGGATAGCGTCGCGTCAGGGATGAATCTTTTACGACCGGATTGAGAAGTAATGGGTTGCATAACACTTACTAACAAACCTTTATCAAATGCAATGTCTAAACTAAATGTTTTCTTAGCCTTTGTGTCCAGAACTCTACCCTTACCAACATCTACGTCGCCGTGGTGTATTGCAGTCAGAAGTGGTCTAAATTTATTTGTAGAACTATCTTTGACAATAGTAAGATCCGGATTGATAAGTCCAATTTCAATAGCTTTAGTTATGTCAATAAATTCATTACAATTAGGGTCAACAATTTTACCATTATCTGATCTAAATAAACCGTTACGGATCACTTCTTCAAGGCTTAGTCCTTTCTTTGAAGTTACAATGAGACCACGGTGTTTCGCATCGAGTAAGTTAATTTGGTTACCGTTAGGTAGATTATAAACATTATTCGTCTCGTCTATGATGCCAGTTTGTATAGCTTCCGTTAAATTAACATACTTACTTGTTGGAATGTGCTTTATTAATGAAATTTCTGGGTTAACCAATTCTTCACTAATTGCTGTTTTTAGAGAAACTTTTCGTTCAGTAACTGGGTGTACATGTAAGAGTTCCATTATGTCATACATATTCATAGCTAAAGTTTCGTATAATGTAAAACCAGCACTTTCTATATCAACAATAAGACCTAAGCTCATTGCTTCTGAAAGAGGAACTTGTATGTCTGAGCCTGGTTCTACGAACATTCCGGTTCTTCTATCAACTATTTGGCTACGACAACATTCCGATAATGTTAAAGGCTTTTCTGATTTTTTATCAAAATAGCAAAGATATTTTGGACTTATCACAGATCGTCTAATTGCTTCGTGCAAAGTTATTTTTCGACACGTTATTGGATCTATGATTTTTCCTGTATTTTCATCATAAAGCCCTTGGTGTAGTGCCCTTTGAAGGCTTATTGGTGCTTTGCTATCTATAATAAGCCCAATCTCAAAAGCTTTACGAAGAGTAATTTCTTCATTATCACTGTTAATATTCTTAATTTTTCCTGATTTGTCATCAATCACACCGGTTTCAATAGATTCTTGTAAAGTAATTTTATCCCATTTTCCTAATCTATTATCAGCTATATGAACTGAATTAGGATCAATCAAATTCATTTTTATTGCCTCTTCAAGGCTATGTTTTTTGCCACTCTGAGGATCCATAAATAAGCCAGTAATCTCATTATACACGCCTTTTTCAAGTGCTTCTACAAGTGATAGCGGTTTTCGAACTTCCACTAATATTCCTCTTTCGAAAGCTTCCCGAAAATCAACTCTTTCATCTCCTAGCGATATCGTACCTGTTCTTCCATCGACAATGCCTTTGTCAACTGCAAATTCAAATGGTATAACTTTACCTCCGACATGTACTAGAGTAGATTGAGGATCTAACATTCGTTTTCTTATAGCCCTATCCATTTGCATTTTATCTTTACTCTGAGGATGTGAAAACTTTCCTGTCTTGGGATCATAGAAACCTTTAAAAACAGCTTCTGGTAAACTAAGCTTTCTTTTTGCCGGTAATATTAGTCCCCGTTCGGATGCATCTGTCAGTGAAATTTTGTCTCCCTTTACAGGATCTCTCATTTTACCTTCCTTGGAATCTATTATTCCAGACGTAATAGCTTCTTTTAATGAAATCATTTCCCCTGTTGCAGAATTTCTTGCAGTTAGCGCTTCCGAATTAATATTGCCAATCTTAATAGCATCATCCAATGTCATAGTAACATTGTTAATTGTCAACAGACCGGAATCTTGATCATAAAATCCTTGAACTAAACCTTCCTGCAATGACCATGGTTTAGTGTCACTGAATAAATATCCTTTGTCACTAGCATCTTTAAGATTGTACTGAGGCGATGTTATTATACCTTGATCCAAATCTATTAGACCTGATTGTACAGCTTGTTCAAAAGGAATAACAGTATCTTTTTTGTCATCTTTTACTTTAATATGAGATGGATCTACTAATTTACTTTCAATAGCTTCATTTAAAGTTATGTTTTCGCCGGTTCTGGGATTTAAAACTTTACATGTGTATGGCGAGTAATATCCAAGTTCAATTACATCAAATAATGAAAAAGTTATGGATTTTGTGGCTATAAGCCCTTTTTTTAATGCATCATCTAATGGAATATCCTGATCAGTCTTTTTGTCTTTTATTTTCCCTGTTTGAGGGTTTATAAGGTGCTTGTCTAAAGCCTCAGATAAAGGTAAATAAGTTTCTAAAACGGTATCTTTTATTTCCGAGATTGTAGGATGAACAATATTTTTATTTACAGCATCCACGACTGTCACTAGTTGATTCGTTACGTCATCTTTAAATTTACCCGAATTAGGATCATATAATTCTTTAATGATAAGCGCTTCGATTGAAACCGGTCTTCGGATAATAGTTATCAATCCCGATTGGATAGCAACTGATATTTCGATTACTTCTTGAGTTTCAATTATAGTTATTTCACCATTATGTATTTCTATTATACCTCTTTCCAATGCATCTGATAAAGATATTGTCTCATTTGTCTTCGGATCCTTAATAAATAACGATTCTTGGTCCAGTAAGCCTTTTTGTACAGCGGCTGCTACAGTTATGACTTCACCTGTATTAAGGTCTTTAAATTCACCCGTCTTCGAGTTATATAATCCTTGTTCTAATGCTGACTCTATAGTGACTTGTTCCGGCACTAACACTTCTTCTGGTGTTTCTACTATCCATCCTAATTGAACACATTCAAAAAATGGAACCCGCTTTCCCGTTTTTGGATTAACCATATGCCCAGTAAGTTTATCGATGATTGGCCTAGAAACTGCATCATCAAACGAGATATAGTTATCTGAAATACTGCCTAAATCCTTAACCAGAACAGAATTTGGATCGAAAATTGTATGGGAATAAATTAATTCTTCAAATGAAATTTTTACACCTGTTTTGGGATTCAAAAATATTTGTTTTTCTATATCATAAACACCCATTTCAGATAACTCTTCAGGGCTTAATTTTTGAGATATAGACACGTTATAACTAGGTTTAGATTCTCGTAAAATTATACAGTTTTTAGATACAACATCTACAGGCGTGAAACGACCTATTTGTTCTTGTTCCAAAGAATCTTGTACAGTTAATGGTGACTCTACGCCATTAATTAATATACGACACACTTTTGGTTCTATTTTACCCTGCGTAATGGCATCAATTAATTGAATATTTTCATACAAAATACGCACAAGATCTGATTTAGCTTTCATTGAACTTTGTTCCGTTATTTCTTCAATGGCTCTGAGTGGTTGTTTTTCCGTGTCAATTAATATGGCCGATATTGTTTTAGCGCTGTCATCATTTTTGAAAAAAGTGTCAAGCCCAGGCTTTCGTAGTTCACTTTCCTTCATAAGTTCGTCAATTTCATATACTTGTTGTGTTCTTCGTATTGATTCATTTTGTCCTTCCGAAAGTATTGTTAGAGGATTTTGTTTGTCATAATTTATACTCTCCAATGTCGCAGGGATTTCTTTATCTCCTGTGCTTACAACCGCATTTTTTACTACATCAATAGCTTTAGAAGCTGCTAATATTGGAGCACCAACAACTGCAATTAAACCAATTTTAGCAGCTTCCGCAAAATTGATTCTTTTACCTGAATGAGATTTAATTTTTTGAGATTCTGTGTCGACAATTCCTTTTTGGATTGCTTCGTTTAAATGTATTTGTTTACCAGAATCGGGATCTGCAATTGTTATTGATTCATAAGAAAGAGTTTCTGGCTCTGTTGTTGAACTAACTAAGACTTCTCTAAGTTTTTCAGTAATATTCTTTTCAGTAATTGGATCATTGACAAAATCATCGATTCCTTTAGACTTTCTAGCTTGATTTGGTGTTTCTTCTGTTTTACCTTTTTCTTCTTTTGTAGATATAACATTTATTGCTCCTTCTTTATGCGTTTGCGGAACTTGTATAATTTCTTTGATATCTGACATGCTTTTATCAGTTTGATCAATATTAGTGTTGTTATTACTTGCCGTACTTGAAGGTATTATATTTGAAGTCTGCGGAATATTGTGCTCTTTAGAAACTGGGCTAGTCGTAGACATTTTGAAGGAGTTATCACTTATTGTATGTGCATCGTCTCGTAATTTACTCGCACTAACAGTTTGTCCAGAATCTGCCGTTTTAACAATTGAGTGCACTGTTTCATTGATTATATTTGAAATTACAAGCACGTCTTGGCTAATTTTTTCAGTAACGTTACTCTCGGTACTTGATGCAGTTACAACAATTTCGTCGATTTTATCGTTATTTAACCCTTTCTCTTTCATTGACATTTGTGTGCCATCAGTCAATGAAGGCTTTTCATCTTTAGAAACTATAGGATCACTTACAATATCTTGTGTGGCAGCTGTTTGAAGCACACTTCCGTGACGTGGTTGAGGCGTATTACCTTGGAAATCCTTCTCTTTTGTAACAGACTTGGGATTTTTTTCACTAACTTCATCTTGAGAGGGAGAGTCTCGTTTTACTTCTTCAAAAACGTTTAATAGGTTTTTATCTGTACTCTGTGCGGTCAATATGTCACCCTCTTTAACTTTCGCGATTTCCTTATTAGTTTTTTGGTGGTGTGGTGGTGGTGTTTCTTTCACTATTTTGTCAATTTCAGGTGTAAATTTCAAATTAGACCGTTCTGTATCTTTTGAATCTTGATGTGCTTTACTTAATTTCAAAATTCCCTGGTCGGTCGGTTTACTTTCTGTAATTGAAGACATTATGTCAACTGCATGTGGTACTTTCTTTGTAGGTACACTGTTCGTACTTTTCTCGGGCACTGCCTCCATTACTTGACTACTCGTGCCTTCAGAAGCCTTAGTTATATTACTAGCTACAGATTTAACACCTTCAATTATGGCCATTCCAGCGAGAACCGGAGCAGCAACTACAGCCACTAGACCCATCTTGGCTGCTTTTTTTATGTCTATAGATTTTCCAGTTTCCGGCTCTTTAATTTTGCCCGATTTCTTATCTAATAACCCTGTAACCAAGGCTTCTTGAAGCGTAACAGATTTGCCAGCTTTGACGTCAAATATAACGGCATCAGGGTTAATTATATTTCTCTCAAGCGCCTCTTCAAAAGAAACAACTTTGTTAGGAGCTTTAGGATCTCGGAACTTTTGACTTTTACTATCAAATAATAATTCAAATGCTTGATTTAAATCTAAAGAGTCAATTTCTTGTTTAGAAGCAATTAAATTTATTTCTTTTGTAACTTCAGTATTAAGTATCCCTTTATCAACCGCCTCAGTAATCGTGATTGTTTCTCCAGTACTTGGATTGGTAAATGTTCCATTTTCAATATTAATATAGCCAAGATTCAAAGCTTCGTCAAAATTAAAGTTTGTTGCTTTTGTCACGAATTCCTCCTTTGTTGTCTGTTCGTCTTTAATTATTCCCTTATCACGGGCTTCTGCTATTGATAATATTTCACCTGTTTTGATGTTTTGTACTTCATTTGAATTTAATAAAACAAAGTCAGCTAAAAGTTCAATCATTTTAGTAGTGATAGTGTGTTGAGAGGTAAAGGTTTCTGTAATCGTAGTAACTACTCCACTAATTTCTGTAATATCCTTATCACGTTTAATAGCAATAAAACCCTTTTCTAAGGCTTGCTCTAAGGATATAGTGTCTTTTGTGTTAGGGTCGGTGTAAGTGCCTTCAGTTAGATTTACAGAATTATCATTTAACGCTTCCTCCACTGTTTTAGTCGTGACAGTTTGAGGGTAGGGCACTCCCATTAATAAACCTTTTTCAACCGCTTCACAAATAGGGATTACCTCACCAGTAAGAGGATGCTTAATTGATCCTGTTTTTGGATCCATAATATTGTGTCGTAGAGCAACAGTAAGTGACATAGCTGCAGGCGGTATTTTATTTTCTTCTTCTGTAGGTAATATTTCTGGAAATATTGCAGCGTTGACCGCTGCGATTAAGTCAATTGCACCGTCACTTGTATTGATTAAATTGTTTTCAGCATCAATTACATTATTTTTGATTGCTTCATTGACTGTAATGACTACATCGTCATTTATTCTAATACATGTCAAAGGATCAACAATGTCACAAATAATAGCTTCTCTTAAAGATAAATGGCTACCAGTCTCTGGATGTACTATCTTACCTGTTGATGGGATAAGTAAACCTTGTTCTAATATCTCTGGAATTGATAAACCTCTTACTATTGGTATTAAAATTTCATCTTGTCCGTTTCCGTCCAGTATGCCCCTATTTACAGCTTCTCTTATACTAATAACATCGCCGTGAATAGGATCAGTAATTTTGCCCGAGTTTTCGTCCACAAGAGCATTTTCTATAGCCTTACCTAGATTTATGTCGGATCCCTCTACGTCTTTATGAAATTTAACACTCTCCAATATTTTAGCCGTTTCTGAATCTATTATACCCATAGTAACTGCATCTTGTGGAAGCAATATTCTCTTCCTTAGTTTTTGCAAAACGGTGGGTTTTGCATTTTCTTTTGTTAAATTTGAGTTTTCTTGCGGTATATTGCTTTTATATTTCAATTTTGAAGCGCTATTAGAGATCTTAGTAACATTATGAGACTGTTCTGAATTTTTAGTAGGAACATTAATAAGACTAGCCTCATTACTTGCTGTAAGGCTGTTTTGTATAGATTCTACTGTAATAAATCCTTTTGACACTGCTGCTCCTATAGACAATGGTTTAGAATTTGCTTGCGTTTCCTTATACATTCTATAAGTTTCTGGATTTACCAAACCTTTTTCATGGGCCTCCTCGATGTTTAAGTTTTGACCTGTAATGGGATCTATAACTGACAGTTCAGAAGTAGTTGAAGACATATGAATAATTCCAGCAGTTTCTGGTGTTTTTTCTCGCATGGATTCTTCATATTTTTGATATGCTTTAGAGTCTACGAGACCTCTTTCATATGCTACCTCCATAGGCAAGTTTTCTCCTGTTTTTGGATCTTTCACCATAGTACTTTTAACTACTTGTATTATTTTTGTCGCTCCTACTAATGGAGCTCCTACAACTGCAATTAGTCCAAGTTTGGCAGCATCAGCTATACTTATATTTTTCTTATTATTATCTTTATAGGTACAAGTCTTTAAATCTAAAGCTCCGGAAGATAAAGCTTGCTTGTAAGATATTTGTTTTCCTGATTTTGGTTCCACTATTTTAATTATATCTTCAGGAATAATTCCTTGTGAAACTGCATCGATAATGTTTTCAGAACTCCCTGAAGTTGTCGATATCACCAATGCTGTTGCAGGGTCATAAATAAGACCTGCACCGACTTGAACAGGTTCTAATCCGGGCTGCTCCTCAATTAAGTTATGGCGAAGAGGTTCATGGACCTCAGATATTTCTGTTTTATCAGGCATACCTGCTATGGATGTAGTAGTAATAACTTTATGAGTTGGTATTGATGTTGATAGAGAGACAAATGTTATATACTTTTTGACAATTGCTTCTTTCATAGTCAGAATTTCTTTTTGATACATATAATGCCCAGTTGAATCTAAAATACATAATTCTAAAGCTTGACTTAGGGATACAGTTTTATTAGTTTTTAAATCTAAAACGTTAGCCGAAACAGGATTTATTATATTTAATTTTATTGCTTCGTGTAGGTCGAGAACTCTATCGGTTCCGGGAATTTCGAAGATACCTGTGTTAGGGTTTAGTAGATCTTGTTCAATCGCCTCCCTAAGAAACCAACCACCTTGAGGAAGCTCTATGGTATTTTTATTTACTGTGAAGGATGTTACAATAGGATTGGCAATAACTGATTTAGATGTAACCGTCGTTAGTTTGCGGGTAATATCTTCTTTAAACTGAATGTCGTCGCGTATACTATAATCTGGACTTTTTAAAGTTTCCGGTTTATTATCCAGATGTAATTTATTTTCAGGGCTAGGTGGTAAATCTTTGATAAAGGATTTTTTGGTAATTTTAAGTTCTACAACTTGCCCCGGTAAGTCCCTGTTAGTGACGCGATCGGATATCATAGTAACTCGGGGTTCATCTTGATCTAAACCTAACAATCCATCGTCTAATGCTTGTTGAATTGGAAAAACGGTTCCAGTAGTTGGGTCTGTAAAGGTTTGTGTAGCCTCGTCAATAAGACCTCTGCGAATTGCTTCAGCAAATGTAATAATAGTCTCAGAGCGTCGTATTGTATTGGAATTTGTTACCGTCACATATCGTTTTACAGTTTTGGTAACAGTCTGCAAAGTTAACGTAATGTTTAAAAGAGAATTCAATAATGCAGCACCTTCCGGTGTGATAATGTTAATTTCTACTGCTTTGTTGAAAGGTATTGGCTTCTTAGTAGATGCATCTAGTAAGAAACCGGTTTTGGGATCAAGAATATTTTTGAACACAGCATCTAACACTGATAGTTCTTTATTATTTTCGTAAATACCTATTTTTCGATTAAACATTTCTAAAACTTCAGGTCGAATGATAGATACTTTAGGACAATCTTCTAAAAAGACAAAATCGCCACTCTCAGATTTAAGAAAAGTTTCACCATTAGCATATTTAAGATATCCTTTACTCATTGCGATATTAAATGACACGAATTCACCGGTTTTCGGATCCCTGAAACCATCTATGTCGAATATAGATCTTTGTGACACAGACGTTATAAGTCCCCGATCTACAGCCTCTGGAATAGTGCAAATTTCTCCAGTTAAATTATCACGGAATTTGTTTTCGGGAAGTATAATTCTTGTTCCTAGCGCTTCAGATAGAGTAAGAAGCTGTCCGCTGGTGGTATCCGTAACACATTTGATATTTTCACTGTCTAGCACACCAGCAGAGATTGCCTCTAAAATATTTAAAGGAGTCCTATTAGTAACTGATAAAATTTTTCCGTCATTTGTCATCAAGCTGTTGTCACAAACGTCTTTTAATGTCAATGGCTTACAAATGTAACGTTTGTTAGCAGCATCCCTAAATGATAATTTTTCTTTTGTAATATTATGTATATATTTAGAATGTTTAGTATTAATAATATTATCACTTATTGCTTGAGCAAGTGTAATTTTTGTATCATGTTTTGGATCAACTACTTCTCTTACTTCGGGGTTTATTAATTCATTTTTAATAGCAATGTCTAATTGGAACCTATCACCCGAGTTTCTGTCCAAAATCCAACCATTGCTGTCGACTAAATCTTGATTTATAGCATCAGATAACGACAAAGCACTAGATTTAATTTTTATAATCTCATTATATACGAGGTAACCTTTTTGATAGGCTTCCGCAATAGTTATATATTTTCCATCCGGTAATTTATAGAGTCCCTTATGTAAATCTACCTGCCCACGATTAAGAGCGTCTGAAATACTCATTCCTTGTTCAGGTTTTTCACCCTCAACAGTCACCTTTATTCGTTTTTCTGCTGGATCCGCAAATCCTTGTTCTGCGTCATAAAGTTCTCGTTGAATTGCTTCAAGCAAAGTCACCTCATTGCCGTCTTCAGTCATACCACAGGGTCCAGTTAAGCGTGATGCTAATTTTGAATCGATTAGACCTTCTTTGGCAGCCTGCTCTATCGTTATAGTTTTTTTAGAAGCAGGCGACGACAAAAGCCTTCCCGTTCTAACGTCTAAAATTCTCATACTAATAGCTTGGCCAACAGTTAGTATTTCTTTTGTTTCTGGATGTACAATTCCTTTAGACTCTATTATATTGGGACCTTCATACATTTTGTGCACACGCTTAAGGTTTCTTATGTCTGGTCTATCATCATCTCCGATTATTGTTTTGGTAGTATAGGTAGGGGAGCTTAATTTTCCATTGGTAATTGATTTCGTTTGTGTTCCACCGTCAAGTTCTGTTGAATGCGACGTCCTGACATATCTGTGATGTTTAGAAATAAAATCTTTGATCAAGAACAAGTAAACATATTACATTTACAATGCTTTAAAACAAAGTTTTAGTTAATTGGCTTTTAAATTTTATTTACTAGTACTTACTTTTCAGACGTGTAGTGTGTGGTGTAAGTGTGTTCCGTCGTTGCAACGTCTTGCATGTTGAACTCTTGGCGGAACGATCGTACCGATCGCGGAGCCATTGCCTCGACCAGGCGCTGAAAGACAATTGTAATATTGTAATTAATATGTCAGATTCTAGTATTACAAATCACAATTATGTTGAATATTGAAACATGAACCAAATATACTAAACTAAACTTGAACAAAAATTATAATGATGAAAAACGGCATACACCTAATATTAATTAATTACAAACCTTTTGTCAATTTAATAAAGTAAATAAACCATAAAGTATTTTAAAGGTTTTTCTGTTAACATTATTAACGTTGTTAACATCTACTATCACTTGTGAAAATTATTTTTATATAATCTTATCATAATATGTTATTTTAATATAATCGCTTTAAAACCGAGGAATCATTGGTACAATTGCTAAAGTAGAAAGTTGAACGAAACTTAAACCGTAATTAATAAATATTAATTTATTGTTGTCTACTCATTAAGAAACGATTCAAGGCCTGCAGTATGAAATATGACGAATAAAATTGTGTGAAGCGTAATTTAGCGCTTACCGTAACGCTTTAAAGCGTTAGGTCGTTCACGTTTTTTACACACCTCTGGTTCTAGTATAAGGTTCGTTCTTAAAGAGCTCCAGTAGCATTGCCAAGCTGACAAGCACAGTTTTTGTCTCTATTTTCAACAGTCAAACCAGTTGAGACATGTGTTACGTTTGTGTGTAAATTCTGTAACGCTGTTGTTATCCTGATAGCTAACGTTGTGAGTTCATTCGAATTGGCTAGTCATTATAATTAATGTACATGAAAGTCGGTCGTACCAAACTTTTATTTACGAAGTTCAGAGTTCTACCAACTTGTCGCAGCTTTTAAAAGTTCTATGAAAAGACATTGTTCTTCACTAAACCTTGGAACTGTTCTGTTGATAATATTTTTGATTAAGTGCGCTATTGATTATACTTATGTGATAAACATGATCGCAATGCTTATGTATTAATAAAATATTTTTAACGAAAATTTGAACAGAGCATTTTACACTGAGTAATCCTACTGGTAGGGAAGAAAAGATTTTTTTTCCACATTTAGCTACTAGGGGGGATACTTTCCCACTTATCCCTACTGATAAAATAATTGCATTTACACACTATAATTATAGTTTAGGCAATAATTAACAATATATAACAATTATTGTTAAAACACGTTAACTGCGATTTTCTGCTGTGTAAATAAAAAAAAATACAAACCCGGCACTCGTACGCGAAGTCATACTCGTACTCATCCATTATCACAACACAAATGCACTATTCACTAATAATGTTTACTTTTGTAAAACAACATGATTCACAAAACAATACTAGTTCTTTGTAACCTTATCACACCGTAACCAGAACATAGACGATAAAAATACAATTAAACGTGATTTATACAAAATAACAAATACTAAATAGCGTAAAATATTTCATAAAAACATGAGTTCACGCCGCACGTATTGCCACGAAACTGAATGAGTCGGGAAAACTGTAAAATGGAAAAATAACACGCGAATGCTAAATTTAAATCATTTCGTAACAGCTTCCGCCGAGTCTAGCCGCGCTAGGCCGGCTCCGATAATTATTTCATAAGCGCTGTGTGGCACCAAACCCTAACAGCTGTTCAGGTTTTGAGGTTAGCAAAATTGAGCGAGCTACTCGATATTATAGGATGCGCACGCAACCTACTGCGCCGGTGCGGCAGAGTGAATTGGGACCGAGGAAGGAGATATCCCGCGAGGGATTGTATCTCTTGTGCCACGGACAGTAAATCTAAAATACGGTTAATGGTTTTTGTGGGCCTGCTTTGAAACGGGAGCACGTTTTAAACTAACTTTTTGTGTCCATGACTAAGTGATGATGTCAATTGCGCTAGCATTACCTAGAATTATATTCATGCTTCAGAAGCGTATGTAATGACTTATACCATAGTTTTCCAATAAAACCAGGTTTATTTTATACTTCATATACCTAAAGAAGCCAGAAATATGATTGCTTTTGTTAAAAATCGTACAGGTTATGCAATTATATTATGTACCTAATCAAAGTGTTGAAAGATAGAACGTTTCATTAAATCATTAGGTATGTTTGTACAGTCTATATGCCAAAAGGATATAATACCAGTAACAAACAAAAAACACGAGCAAAGTAAACTCATCACGTTCTTATATACCCATACTAATTAATAGCAAAGACGTTAAAGACGAAAAGTTTAGTTTTTTTTGCACAAAAAAAAAACACGCAACGAATACGTTTTGGCTACACGGCGACCGGCGGCAAGTTTATATTTGTTCTTTGTATTCGTAAAATCTATTGACACATACGTGACAGTAGTTACACAACACTATCCGGTACAATACAAGAGCAGATAATAGCAGGTGCCAGTGACACAGAGACGGTGATAGAGCACGGATATGTGCCGACTTTATACTAAATCAATAAAATTAATGGATAAGTAAGTCAGGTATAAAAGAAACCTTAGTTTTAAGTATATAGGATTTTGCGCTAAGCTGTTTTACAAGATCAATCGGTTTAAGGTTATAAATCTACTAAATAATAATTTTATCATCATAACTCTTAATAATATTGTTACTGTAATACGTGTTGTCTAAATAATATGAACAAGTGCCTAAACAACGCGTAAGCTAGCAAGTAATTACCTACATTAGAAATAATAGAGTAAGGAAACAACCTTGACTTTGAGACTCAAAAGCCCAAGAAGATTCAATATGTTTTAAACATTCCTTACGAAGACAGAAATGTGATTTATCAATGTGTAGGAACACCTAGAATAGACAGCTAACAAAGCTATGTGAAGGATGACTTTCAGTTAATTCCATTCTCTGGGATCAATACTGTATGCAACAAGAACGTCAAATAAATTTTCAAGTGGGGTCGTCGGCCGACCGCCACGCAAGAGTAAATTTACAAGAAAACGTTTCTCTATTATTACTTTATATTAGACTTGTGAATTTATAGCACGTTTCACGAAGTCGGTCGGTCGATATAAATTTGTCTACAGGTGATATATGCAATGACTAACATTAAGGCGGGGTGTCATTTGGATAAACTTATAACTGGGTTTTTCTTATAGTTTATAGTCGATTATTAATATAAAGCAATGTGCATCAAGAATGCTATATGAATGAGCGATCCTTTATTTGCTTTAAAATTTAACGTTTTCACTGCTAAGGATTCACTAGTACAAAGGAAAACGAATGGAATCGGACTTATCAACATACTACAGACAATCTATGCCCAAAGTATTTCACCACCAGGATAATATTTCAGAAACAGCAATATTGTTATGAACATGCAAACGACAAATAATCACGTGATCATTTAATAAAATATAGAGCAGAAAGTGTGAATGAAGACGAGCGTGAAGCGTCGAGCTTGTCCAATGGAAACCAGATCATCTAAATGAATTTACGCTCTGTTTGTACTGGAATCCGGTAATAACACGAGACGCTTGCGTCTAATTGTCTTTGACTAAGTCTATTTAGACCGGGGCTATAAGATTTGATACGGGTCTCAGACAAAAACCAAGAAATAGGTTTTGTATTGTATATGTACCATATATGGGAACTTCATATTATGCCTTTGCCAAATTTCAACCAAATCCGTTAATACATTGTGAGTCAAACAGTAAATCATTTCTTATCACTCAGTCTTGAAATCATAGGTAAGAAACGACGGTCTAATATTTATTGCTACATCTTTTTTCTACTATAATTAGGGCTGAAGCCTGAAACTCGGCTTTGTTTAAAAGCCGAATTTCAGCGACGTTATTTCAGCACTTGCTAAATCTACTTCCGTAAACGATGGCGATGGTCGCTGTACAAAATGAGTCCATTAAACAAGGTGTTACAAATATGTTGCCATCACATGCTGGAGACCGAAACTAAATATAAACATTATATCACACGAGCACGTGAATCATATTGTCGAGAGCGCGATGGCGATGGGGAAAACGGCATTCTTCCGTTTTATGTGTTTTACTTTATTTTGACTTGCAATTTAATTGCGTTAATTATTATTGTAAGGCTGGTGTGTGCCACTGCTGGGCAAAGGAATCTCTACTCTCTTTCCACACCTCTCTTTCAAGTGCCAGACAGCGCCATTTTTTTCGGAAGGAGTCCAGCTCATCTCGCCATCGCCGACAGGGTTTGCGGCGTGGATGCCGGGTATTCTAGTAGGTCCAAAATTAATTGCATACGAAAATTCCTAATAATATTGCAGGGGCTTGGGATATACTAAATTTTTCGTGTTCGTTTGTCTATGTTGTCGCCCAATTAAAGGATCTTAAATGTATTAAATTGAGTGATACCAGAGTTGGCCGTCACAAAATATTCATATGAGGTGTAGGCGCGGAACTAGAAGAGGCATTTAGTTGAAGCCAACAATAATTTGCTTGGCTAGTGCCACTTCATTATGCAAAATTTTAAAAGCACTCAATTTATATAACCAATACTCTATCCTAGAATTTACAAAAAGGGATAATTTATTGTAGGTGAACGCGACAGTTGGATTTCGTACCATATGCGGCATGTGCCTAGTTTTTCAATGGCCGCCAACATGACTAAGTTTAAAACAGGAAACAAAGGCAATGAGCAATGGCAAATAAGTTTACTATCCACGTGGCACGTACTGTTTTTGTCGCCCACGATTCAGCCTTCACTGAAGGAAATATCTAGACGGTTTCTTAAAATCTAACCTCGCTCGAGGCCTTGCTTGCAGAGGCACCGTTTTTGTGATCGTTATTGTAACTTTAATTTATGGCTGTTTTGCGTCACCGCTGCTAATGATACTAAAACGTTGGATTTGTATTTATCCAACGTCAAGATATCTAAGTACTTTTTAATAATGCTAGATAGAATAGAATCAGATAATCCTATAAATTACGTTAGTCACATGTTTGTTGGTTGACATACTATTGAAGATATGTGATCACCTCGATAACTGATTTGCCTTGCAGTGAGAGTAGGAGAGATCCGCAAGTCAAGGGCAATTTAAACAAAAAGCAGCCGCGTCAACGGTGAATTGACTTATCCATTGTGACTAGAAATCTTACCATCCATAGTACAGAGATTTATTTAGAATTATGTATTTCCGATTACTTACTAACCGTAAAAACTTTATTATTTATGAAATGAATATACATAAACTTATGCCCGCAGATTCGGCAAGCAACATTTAAACTACCTACCTCTTGCTAGATAGTAATGATATTTATACATCAGTAAATAAACAAGACGAATTTCTTACAAAAGTCCTATAAAAATAGCTATCCATTTCTCTTGATAAGTAGTTAAATCATTATAAAATATATTTCTATCTCAATAAATTAAGTTGCCCAATAAAATTCATCTAAAGTGGGTTAAACGCACTGTATTTAAAGTTTTCGAGGTAAAAAACAATTGAAAACTGTTCGAAAACTTCGCTTCTAATCGCACGGCGCCATCAATTTGTAGCAGCTGAATTCGAACAATTCCATCCACGTGTTCGGGTTATCGGGCAACTGGTACGCCTTTAAATTCTGTTTCTTATTTTTAATGGGTTAAGATTAAAAATCCATTACCATAGCCATTAATAGGAGCAAATGTCATGGATCTACGAAAATAGGTGGCTGGCAGACGATTAGATCGAACTAAAGCAATCGTTGCCAAATTTCAAGAGCTGCGCTCATCTACGAATCTATAGGTATAGAAAATGCCTTATGAAAGTGCCCATCGCGTGTTCGACATCAGATTTCCGGAATGTAATTTTCTCAAACTATAATTTTATTGATATGATTCCATAAATCTGATTTGATATCTGATTTGCTGTAATACTTAGATATGAAACGTTAGTCAATCTTCGGAAGAACGGTAAATCATGATTTAAGTGTAGGAATATAT
This sequence comes from Calycopis cecrops, assembly GCA_001625245.1. NCBI lineage: Eukaryota > Metazoa > Arthropoda > Insecta > Lepidoptera > Lycaenidae > Calycopis > Calycopis cecrops. The sequence goes on from LUGF01020400.1 coordinate 164,442, forward strand.
CAGGTTTGCGTGGCTTACTTAAGGCGTATAAGAAACCGTCTTATAAGCCATAATGCTTTAAGAATTGCAGATTCATAATAATGTAATGCAGTGTATTAACGTTTACAGAAGAATCTCAAAATACTATATTGTCTTGTCTTCGCAATCCTCACCACCTCTTTCGGAATAATCTGAAAGTCTAAAAGGTGATGGATTACAACCTTCTTGTAGAATAAAGCCTCTTAATGCTTCGAGTCCTTTACATTAGGCATCTATTGATGTAAATTGCTAATCGTCTTACCGACGTGAATAGTATTATTCCTTTAAAGAGTTTTTATTCACACAAACTTGAATAC
>LUGF01020400.1:172923-195757 GCA_001625245.1 Calycopis cecrops
AAAGTATTTTCGTATACTTGTCGTAAACTTTTTTTTAATGGTCTCCGATTAACAGTAGGTACTTATAGTACATGTGGTTTAATTTAATGCCTTTGGTTTGTATCCACCTTGTATTGTGTTTACTCGCCTATATTGTTATGTACCCTAAATATATTACAAGACCTAGGACACTCGCTTATGGCTAGTATAATTTATGTACCAACTTTCTAAATTGACAAAAGGTTCACAAAACAAATCTAAATAACTACATATTTAAGTGCTCGGTATAAAACACTCAACTTTTAATGATTTACTCTAAATTTCAATTGCAAATAAAATTGCACTTTTAAATCCAACGGCTTCCCGGTAAGAGCAGCTATTTGGAGAAGTTTTAGCTATTGGCGTGTAACTAGTTGTTAGCGCGAGCAGGTGTAGGTACAACTGATAACAAGCTCAAGTCTGCAATTACAAATAACCCAGGTTCATTTGATTGCTCGTTTACCCCGCCTTACTTTAACAGCCGGTGGCCCATGGAGGTGGGAGGAGAAAGGGGGGCAGCGCATCTGTATAGTCTCTATGCAGATGTCTATGGGCGTCGGTAGTCATGAAAATGGCTACAACTGCTCGTTTGCCCCCTTATACCATAAAAAAAAAACAGATAAGTTGAGTGTTTTAAACGGAACGTGTGAATAAACAAAGTACTCACCAACGTCACAATATCCCCCGGGTTGGCGGCCGCGATGCGTCTCAATCTCTCATACAACAAATCCAACAGCCTTTGGTGTTTCGCGTTCAGTTCGTCCAACTGTCGGGCGACCGCCTCCGCGCCGGACGGGAACTGTTCCGTCCCTGGAACCACATCCGTCCGGCCGCGGTTCCGCAGACGTTCCGCCAGTTCCACGTCCGCCTGCCGCTTCAGTTGTTTCGTGTCCAGCGACGGGTGGATCTCCTCGCATAGCCATTCCACGTATCGCTGACATCTCGATGTATGTATCTAGTTCGTTAGGGTTGTAGCGAGTTAGGGTATTGGGTTAGTTTCGGAGACTGTTTCTAAATATCCGCGTAGGTTTCGAGACGTGTATTGCAATTTTAAATTAAATTCAGAAACAGCCTTCTTGTTAAATTAAAGCATTCAAATTAATCATTTCCTTTCGTTCGTTCGCCTTTCAAATCAAATTTATATTCTATTTATGTTGCAATTAATTTTGAATTCTTTCGAATGTCCTTCATACTTCCACATCCGGTTCGTTCGCAGGCTCGCACATTTGTATGTTGGTAACACTGGGTCCAGCTATTCGGGGGATAGACCATGCTGGAAGCCTGTTCAAGCGTGCAACACCCAGCGTGCGGACGTACACACCGACCGTGCAATTTAAATCCAAAAGCAAAACATTGAATATTAAAATGTTCGTAACCGTGATACTAGAACAATGGAACCCCACATGCAAAAAACACAACTTTAAAATATACATATGGACAACTACAAAAAAATAATTTAAATTTCGAATGTGTCGCACGAACGCAGCCAAGGCGGCGCCTGTAGTATTTTAGTGACACGTAGCAGTCATACATTGCTGTTTTTTTCACACAAACATCCAACATTCAGAAGGTTGTATTAGTAATATCAAACAAAGCGGCGTTAGGAGCGTTAGAAGTTTTAGAAAGCGGATAGTCATGCGGAAGCGTCAAGAAGCATGCACGTGATTTTGAAACCGCAAGCGAAGATCTGATCGACCGAAAGGAACAAAACCGAACAAGAAGGATCAAACGCTGGACCGCGTTCCAAATCGCATAAACCTTTCACAACCTCTCAAAATATCTTGAAAAGCGAGGAGATTTGAGATGTCTCAGATATATTTCTTCATACCTTACAATTGCAAAAATATCTTGGATAGTATCCTTTTGATTGAATATAAAGATTGTCTCCGCAATAGCAAGTACCCAGTCGACAGCAGTCTACACAGAAATAGGCCCTGTCAGCAAGCCTCACAAGCTCCTCACACTGATAGTTACCTTTCCCTCGCGTATGAAGCGTCCTCCGTCAACATTAACCTTCTCAATCTTTGGTGTCCTCTCCACTACACTCGTCAGGAGATTCTGCGAATTCACCACAAGACACCCCCGAAATTAATGTTTTAGTTTTATTATGTCGTAGTGCGTAATCATTCAAGTGAAAAAAGTAGTCAATATTATTCACTTAAAACTATTATTAAATATTTCATTCAAAATTAATTTATCAATCAATCTTAACTATTCATGAAAATGTATAATTTAAATTTTATGTTAAATAGTTACAACGGAACATCATTAAAATCAATGGTCCTAAACTAACATGCATGCATATAAGGAAAGACCAATGAACTGTTAAATATGCCACGTAAATAAATTTGAATTTATTGTATTATAAATTTATACAGCTGTCCATATAACATAATAAGTCTTTCCCCATACTAATCTTATAATACGCAAATAATTTTTATGTGCTACCATATTCCCTGTTTGTATTTTCTGGTTGTGTTTTAATATTAAAGAAAATATTACAGAATTTTTAAAACAAATCACTAAATAATGTATTATTTCGCTCACCAACCATTACGCGTTTAGTTTAGGTCCCCGGCAATTCTAAATGCCATGTAACAAATACAATGGCAACAGTGCCTTCAGTAACCTTTAGTTATTTTATGTAAAAAGGTTTACTTACCCTGGTCGGTTCGAGTTGCTCCTTCGGCCTGATCTCAATGGGAGGCTGTGCCTGCAGCTTGCTGAAACTGTCGTCAATCCATTCGACTTCCTTCTCGTAGCCGGCATTGTAGTTCTTCAGTAGTTGGTACGCAGCTTCGCAGCTACGTAACCTGTTATAGCGGTTATTGTCAAATGATGTGCCAATTGGGTTATTTCAGTAGTCATTTTTATTTATCCGAAATTTTTCAACACAGCTGTGAAGGGCGAATATGACGTATTGTACTAGGTACACACCGTACCTACTATAATACGTCATATTCTATAAGTAGGTATATTTTATAGTAGCTGAGCCCAGAGGCTTCATTGGCGGCTAAACGTTAACCGTTGTTTAAGATTTTCTTACTTTTTGTTATGAAAATGCCTTCTATCTTTCAGTGAAAGTCTCATATTCATAGGTCCAGAAGTCTCAGAAATAAAAAAATGATTATTTTTTGTAGGAAAAATATCGTTAAAGTAAACCATAGCTTCGCATATCTTCGCTAACCCAATCTGACCATTACCACCGCCTACATCCTAAGGTGCAGTTTGTGGGCTGAAAATAATTAGATGCACAAATATGGGCAATGAATCGTTAGATTATCCGCGATAGATTCAATGTGTCTATTGCGGCAGCGATGATTTGACCAACAGACAATGTACAATTTAAACAGCCATCTACAACTAGGGAAGATGATCTGTTCAGTAGATATAGAGACGGACGAATTTTGGACAAATTAGTCATTCAACAAACATGTTGAAATACTAATTTGTCCAAAATTCATTAATAGTTGAAGCCTATGGTCATAAATCATAATATGGAACTCTAGGTTGCTTCGACAGCTAATTCTTTTCGGGAAGGCTCAGTGAATATTTTAGTATGTACTGTGTAGTGTGGAGAGTAGAGGGGGGAGGTGGTACTCGCCTGTCGGCCAGCTGCGCGCACACGCTGTTCCAGCGCGTGTTGAGCGCGGCCACCTCGCGGTCCAGGCGATCCAGGTCCTGGTGGCGGCGCGGCAGGGAGGTGTGCAACGCGGCGCGCGAGCTCTCTACCAGCCGCCGGCAGTTCTCCGCGTCGTCGTTCATGGCCGATACCTGCGTCTGCGCCTTGCTCACAGCCACCTGCATGCGCAGCAGGTCTTCATGGATCTACGAACAAACGACAATGTACTCAACAATTGCACGCTCCAAATAATAATATGATAGTTACGTTAATGAACAACAAATTATTATAAAATTTATTTCTATATATATAAAACTCAAAGGTGACATAGTGATCTCTCAACGCACAGCCCAAACTACTGGATGGATTGGGCTGAAATTTGACATGCAGGTAGATGTTATGACGTAGGCAACCGCTAAGAAAGGATTTTTAGAAATTCAACTCCTAAGGGGGTGAAATAGGGTGTTGAATTTTTATGGGTTTATATGGATTTCTTAGAAATGAAACACGGGTGAAAGCGCGGGGCACAGCTGGCTATTATAATATAACAAAAAAAAAATGTTTTGTTGACATGAATCATATGAGAAAAGGAGCTCAGTGCAATCACCGCTCAAGTTTAAAAACAAGCAGTGTAAAGTTTGTATAGTGTAAGTATAATATATTTAAAGTTTATCCAAAAATATTACTATACAAAATGAATAGACTTATTTAAATCACTTGTCACAAGTGATTATTGGTTTCAAAATGCAACTTACGTCTTTGAGCAGCTCAACGTCATTGGGCAGGTCGCTGAACTGCGCCAACTTCATCTCGAACTCGGAGATCGTCTGGTTGTTCTCCTCCATGCTGTTCACGACGATCTCGACGAACTTCAGCCTGGATCGAACACATTATATCACTTTATAATTCACCCCCGAATTAACCTCTGGCGGGGCCTGGAGCTTGCAGACCTTGGAGTTGATAAGGGGCCGACATTTTCTTTTAATTTTTTTTAATGTCCCCCTTTCGTGGATAGGGCCTTTGCTCTGGCTTTCTTTAGTTAAATATACGTACAGTATACCTACAGAGAAACCTAAACTTCACGTACCTAACTGTAAAGCGTGTAACATAGATATTCATCGGTTTCTCATAATCTAAATCGTAGTTCAAGTTCGACATAAACGTTGATAAAATTATGTAATTGTGTTGGTCAGTAGAACAGTAACCTATGGCGGAAACCCGATAACCTAAAACAGCCGTGATGCCGAATTTTATCGGGACTTATAACAATGGAGACAGACAACAATGTGTAGAGAAAGACAGTGGAAAAACTAGTAAAACTCGTAAGATGATTATTACAGTGAATAAGACGAAGGCGCGGGGCGCAGCTAGTAATATTGTATATTCCTTACCTCTCAATGAACAGTTGGCTCTTCGTCTGCAAGTCGTGCCACTTGTCCATCAATTTATCGAGATTCTTTTTCATGGCCGGTGTCTTGAGGGCTATGCCTGTTAAATATAAATAAAGTTCCATCAAAAAAGAACGAGGAAAGAAATCTAAATAAAAAATAAATTACTTTTTCTATCATCAATACTATATTTAATATTACCTACCACCTACTATAGAGATTGTAATGGCCCATGGAGGTAGGAGGAGAAAGAAGGGCAGTGCATCAGTATAGCTTTATGCGGTTGTCTATGGACGTCGGTAGTCATGAAAATGGCTCCATAAAAAAATGACTGATTACCTCGGAATGTGTCTTGCACTTCGTCCACATCGGCCGACAAGCCGTGTCGGCTGGTCTCCCAGTCCTTATGCTGCAGCACCAGGTGCTCCAGAGAGTCGAGGTCCCGAGGGATGTTGCTCGCGATCCTCTCGTTCAGCTGCCGTTCGATAACTTCAAGTCGCTCCAGGAGATTCGAAGACTGCTCAGTGAAAATGCGCGCTGCATTTTTGGAGTCCTCTGCGAAAAACAGATAGTGTTATTTTCATATTTAATATCAAAGAGTTCATTCTAATTTGATAAACCGGTACCGCCGTATATATTTTTTATTAATATTGCTCTAAACAATTTATAGACCTCCTTGGATCAAGAAATTTTCATTGATTTTGCTTTGTAAATCAATAATATATATCTCAATGGCCAGGACTACTTTAACCGTAATATTGAATACGTCAAATACTTGATCAACAGCAATACGAGTATGAAACGACTAAGAAAATGAATGTCATTCGCGTACTTAAACCTAGGAAATTGAGCGTTAAGAAAATACATTATAATGTTTACTCCGATTCAAGTAGTTGCATATGCAAGGTTAAAGTGTACATTAAAATTATGTGATATATATTACACAAGGTAGTATTAATATTAGCACATTACCACAATACAAAAACAAACCATATGTGCCCACTGCCGGCATATGTTTGTAAACTAGGTACTACTCTTGTTTTTTCTATTTAGTTGATTATTTATATGTATCTCCAAAATAGATACTCAATTCCATAGTTGGTACTTGGTAATATATTTCTTAATATTTAGCGAGCACCATTTGCTATAAGAGACTTCAGGTCATCGTAGGTTAATGATAAGAAAACAATTAGTTGAACTTTGTTTGTACATCTAATCTGGAAAACAATATTTCGGCAACACTGATACGATTAATATACTGGTATATTATTTCTTAAAATAAATCTACTAAATCAATGACTAAGTACACGAAAGTTCATTGCCATGTTAAAAAAGTACCTGACAATCTATAATCGATCCATCGCCTTTCAACAGAGCGTTCACTGTACACCAGCTGAATATGACGAAACATTTAAATTCAAACTTGAACAGCACGGAATTTAAGTCGAATAGTCCGCTGGCAAAATGTGCCCGCACAAAAGTAACGAAGACATTTAGACGGGATGATGCAGAGCAAAAAAACACTCGCTGACTAATATTTCGTAGAGATTTAAATCTGCACAGGAGATCTATCGATACACACTGAAGAAAATGCGAATTGTATCTTTCCCGTATTGTATTATCATCATTTGTTTCTGTAGTAGTTAATTTTCTGAAGTTAATACGGGGAAATTAAAATGTAAAATATAATGTAAATGTGTACATAAAAATTAAATTAAAAACCTTTAAGGTAATTTAATTCTAACGTGATATAGCTATAGCATATATATCATACCTAAACATTTTCACTAAGTTATTACAGTATGCAAATTACATACATATTAAGACGCAGATACATCTTTATACTTAGTAGTAGTTGTAGTGTAGTTTACATATAGTAAAAATAATAATAGTATAGACTATATTGAACAATTTATATTTCATGGCCCTGAAATTAGTTTTTATATTAGTTTAAATATAATTTTGCCATTTTGTAAGCAACATAAAATGTCAGTGATGTCATGCCGAATAGTAAAGAATCTCCCATCGGCTTCATTTTCAGGAGAAAACATCTGTGGGAATCAAAAATTGTTATTGTGTTGTAAATTTTAGTCTTAAATATAAAATTGTTGTGTCACGGAGTTTGTGGTTGAACTTCTCAGGTAAGTTTGAGATTAAATAGGTCGTATTGTATAATTTGAATTTTAAAGCGATGGCGCCATCTCAGCTAGTTTTGTTATAGAAAATTATACTTAATAAACATAGCCTAGGTCTATTAGAAGAAACTAAGAGCTGGCGATAATGTAATATGTTAAAAGAAATTTTACCATTTATTGAAAATTTGTTCCTATTTAATGGACTAAACGACAAAGTTCATCGAAAAATTCATTCAACGAAAAAATGAAAGATTTCAATTATTATCAATCCTTTTCATTTATGTTAGGTTCGAATACAAAACGAAAAATACTTTTAATATTGTTAGAAAATGTAGGTTGTTATTAATCTCATTTCTTATTCAACTACTCCAACTTAACCTTGAATTTACAGAATTTTTAAATATGTGTAGTATGTTAATGTTTGTCTAACTTTCGTTTTTCCAAAATTCTTAAGCATACACTACTCTATGCACATCCCACACTGGTTGTAGATCACAGAGTAAGTACACTACACCTACAACACACGACAAGGCCGGTACCAATTGACCTGACATCACTGAGAGGAGCGACAATAAATCCAATTACAAACAACGACACCCTAAAAAGTCGAGAGCGGAGGTCGGATAATTGGCAATGAAAATTAAACGCACACTGACCATGTGGTCAGCATTCTGCGTGAGGACGTGATGTCATCCGACGGTTACAGCGTATGACAGCGTACCGTTACCCAAGCAATTACTAAGAAATGAAGACTTTAGTGAAGAGACGGTTTCGGCAACATACATCTGGTGCCTTTGTTTCGTACTTCTTAGTCTAGGCTAGAGATTAATCCGACAGGAATGATAATTTCTATTAACTTGTAATAAACAGTTATAAGATTCTATATTGTATGTTTATCTTATACTAAGATAAGAACACCAAGAAGATCTTATACTAGCAGCGCCTTGTGTGTACACTACAAAATCTGCGTACAGCGCTGTCTTTGATACTTTGCCTGTCTTTCTAGATAAATGTATCACCTATCTATGAAAGAATTTTTGAAGTCAGAGCCGTAGACCTACGGTTAGCGCATTCAACTATCAAACCCTTCAGCATTATAATAGTATTGAAGTATAAATTTTAATTGAATAGGAAGGATTATTGTGTGTAATGGAACTGGAAATCTTATATCCATACATACATTGCTCCATTAGAATTGCGACATTGATAAATTGGCCCATATAGAAAAAACAAAATATTTAGTAAGAATAAAGTTACTATAGTACTGTTCTTTTATACATTTCATGACTCTATGCTATATCTGTGCAATAGATGATCGCATGTCAAATCTGATAACACATGTACGGGGCTGTTATTAGTTTGATTCGAACAAATTGCTATCATAATAGCGACGTTAGATGCTCTCGCTGATGTCATGCAGAACGACCTTGACTATATCACAAGTTCAACTACGAAGTTGAAAACGACAGAGCTACTAGATATACAAAATTTCTCTTCACCAATTTCTATAAAACCCTTTCAGTAGACTAAATCATAGACTCAGTTGTTTTTTGAATGATTTAAATTATTTGCATATGAATAACATTAAAAAGTTTACACTAATATTAAAGAGGTGAACATGTTTTGTTTCTTACTCAATTATCCGATATTCGTTTTTGTATAAAGAGATATAAATAATTGAGAGGTTTTATATTCATGTTTCGTATATTATGTTGTGGACAGGGCTTAATGTGGGGGCATGTAGTGCTCTTTTTTTTTATTGATTGGAGAGGATGTAAAGAGGCTTCTGTGCCTATTTAATACCGTGCGATATCTTTATAACCAAAAACATCAAACAACCAAACCTATGAAGATTATACATAGTTATTTGTTGTTTCAATCAGATATAAACCTACTTAAGTGGATGTGTAACAAGCTTTTCAACATTGCTTTATAATAAACATAATGTAAACATCTAAATTACTCACCGCCTTTCCCAAATGAAAACATTCGTTTTATCCTCTTCATTGTTCAAATTTAGGCTTTATTCACTACAGCATAAGGGATACAATTGTTTAGATTGCAGCGTTATTTACTGCATTAATAACATTTATCGCTATATACAGTGCTATTGAATTGTAACAACTATTAGAGCTGTATATTTTCAGATGCGAGACATCATCAGCATTATCAAAATTAAACAGATATGACAAGAAGAAAAAGATAAAAAATTAATATCATTTGACTGTACAAGATCTTTGAAAAATATCAGTACTTTTTTTCACTCACATAATATATGTGTACAACTTCAGCAAATGTAAACTTAAAAATAGACTACTGTCACTTGCTGTTTCTGGGAAAGTACTCAAAGAATTTATTACAAATTCAAATCTAAAATAAGAATGTATATTCTAAATTTGAATGAATAAATTCACCTAATAAAGAAAAGACATCTAAAATGTTTAAAAATCCAACTCCACCAACTTGTACACAAACACCGAGTTACAAAAACCGCGATCAATTGACAATAAGAGCAGCTCTCGATACGACGGCACACTGATTGCCAAACGTCTCGTCTCCCGTAGGACTCACGCCGTATTCAATAAGACCTTATAATTGAGACGTAAGACTACGACTCACTTCACGTACGCGAGGTGCAGGAATAACGTAGACGTTAAGTATTTTTTACCGAATTTAAGTCATGTATTAATGCAACTAGATTAGGTACATAATATAATATTATTAAAGCAAAATTCCACTATATATTTATATATGTTAATTTTACAATAGTTTAGTTTTTCTTTTTCATGTTTGGTAGCAGATCCAGTTTTGTATAATATATTTATTTAGTATATAATATAATAGATTAATATGTTTACATCAGGTTCTCTCGATCTGACTTGGAACTCGTTTATATTAGCCAAGTTCAAGCTACAATGACAATGAAATAAACTTTATTTAAAAATAGGCTCATAATCTAATATTCTCATATAGCCATTTCTAAGTATAGTCTTTACAATATTAATTATTCTAAGTATAATATTTATAGCCATATTGCATATGTGGGATTGAATAGATAGGCTTTATTTGGTGTGTGTTAGGGGCAGGGTATAATAGGGGTTTGAAACTGGAAAGGAATAAGATATCCCTAAGGTAAAGGATAGCAAGTCAACGAAAGGAAAACCCCAAAATTTGGGCTGCATCATTGCGTACGTCCTATACGCTATATTTATTGCATTACCTAATCGCACAATCAGGGCTACTGTAACCTCGGATTTATCACAGAGATAGGTACGGAACAAGCTTGACCTCACCGGACTCCTCGGAATTGCGAGCAATTAACTTGTGATCATGTAAGTCATGACATCATCCTATTTATACCCGTAATTATGATGCACTTAATTTTGCATGTATATGTAATAGTGTTACATGTTTATAGCTATGCACTACTATTACAATAAAGACAATTTATCGAACAAAGTCGCGGTTTATATACATATTTAGCCATTTCAATGTTTCGGTCCCTTTACAGCAATCAGTAGAATACTGAAGTTTTTTCGCGTAAACTCAATAAATCTATATATCGTCGGCTCACTGCTAGAACTCATTAACCGACATTTACGAAACTTTGAGAAATCCACCATAGCTTCAAATTTCATAGCTAAAGAAAATATTCCCTCCTCAGTCTTCGTCCTGCTATTGGTAGTTGACTACCATACACACACATACACGCTCCGATCTGTACCTATTTAATAACGTACGTTCATTTTGTAGTTTTGTATCACACTAACAGACTGGCATATATGATTCAGGTGCTTCTGACATATGATTGATAACAAACGTAACATACGGTATTTAACCTATAGATTTATTATGTTGAGGTTAACGATCATCATCAGCACTCACCCTCCGCGCGCGCCCGCCGTTCGAACTCGTCGAAGAGCCGGTTGACGTCGTCGATCTCGCGCCGCAAGCGCCGCAGCTGCGGGTCCGCCGGGTCGCCCTCGCTCAGTAGCTTCTCTGCGTCCTCGTTAAGGGCCCGGCGGATCGCTTGCCTCTGCTCGCCGCCCATCGCCACAAACTGACGAACAAACATTATGCTAAAAGTTCACGGAATTTTACAAATAGATCTTCAGCACTATATTATTAACTAATGGTGTATTTTAATCTGAGTAAGGCGACGTCGCATGAGCGACACTCATCTTTCAGTCGGTAGAAAGCTTTGCAGGTAGTTTAGTCAGGCCTAACAACCTTTTTTTTTGTGAAAGTAGTATTCTATTCGCAAGTAGGCGGGTTATTTGCGAATAAAAATATCTAAAACGACATTTATGAACAACTTACTCAAATCGCATAAAAATATATAATTTCCCAATAATATCTTTAAAAAATACCTATTTATATCTTGGATATAATTAAAATTTGTATTTCCATTAGATATTACTTTTAAAGTATCTCTCATTATTAAGTAATGTTCATGTGTTGAAATTAACAATTACCTGTGGGAAGTCCCATCCTTTAACCACCTTGATGGTGGCGAAGATCATATTCTGTCGCATTCTCAGCTGTTTCCTCTGCCATAGTTGTATCACCTTCACAACACATAAAAACACCAACGTTATCACCAGATGAACATCGCACTCACACAACGTACACATGGTCTCTTACAACTCCATAAATAAAGCAAGTAATAATTTGGACACCTGGTGGCATAATCGCGAAATAACAAATAATGACATTCGAGTTAAATTAGTTTTATAGTAAAATTTAAATCAAATTAGTAGTAAGCACGATTATATATTCCAACTAGTCACTCGGCACATTATAATATAACGATCGTCGAGTCAATCTATGTTTATATTGTGAGATTACATTCCATTATCAATACTGTTTACATTTGAATAGTTTAAAATTAAATTACTATTTATATACATTACTAATCGTCAAGCAAGTGGAGTACTTATTACAGTAAAACTACTTTAATGGATTTTAATGCATATAAATAATTAAGTAAATTTAAGACTTAAATGACATTAAAAAGGTAAAGTTTTAAGCATTATTTGTTTGTTGATGGTAAGCTTTAGAAATACTGATCTAATCATGAAAATTATTTCGCTAACAGATATCTACATTAATTGAGAGGATAACGACGTTGACGGTAAAGATAAGAGAAGAAGAAGTTTAAAACATACAGAGAAAGAAAGCACTACTTAATACCAAAATCTTTATCGCTACTTATTTGATATAGAAGAGTAAATGCTGTTGTTAAAGACGTTGAATTGACAGTAGCAGTGGGATACATGCACAGAAGTTGAAATGACAGCAGCAGTGGGATACATGCACAGAGATTGAAATGACAGCAGCAGTAGGATACATTCACAGAGGTTGAAATGACAACAGCAGTGGGAGTACAGACGTTGAATTGACAGCAGTGGGATACCTGCACAGAAATTGAATTGACATCAGCAGTATGATCGGCAGCACTTACCCGATCGTACGCGCTGCGCAGTCGTGCCGCTGCGTCGAGCGCCTCCTGGCAGGGCGGCGGCAGCGCCAGCACGGCGCCGGGCAGCTGCGCCTCGGTGCCGGCGCCGCCCAGCCGCACGCGCCAGCGGGACCGACCCGAGTTATCGATCACGGTCACTGCTGACCCCTTCTCTACCGCCACCTGTAAACATAACATTGGTATTATGTATGTCTTGTTTTCAGTTGCGTATATTGGAGGGTACTGGAATTTCTATAATATAAATTTAACCATAACTTAACTTTAATAATACTACAATAGACATAAAATTATAGAAGACTAAAAGACGAAGAAGCAAAGACAAAGATATATCAATTTAGCTAAGGTTAATAATAAATTAATGTGTGTAAAATTAAGAATTGAGCATAGGGAAGACACTGTCCTTCGGGATACAGGAGAATCTTTGCTCTTGTTCACAGTTCACTGTTCACATCACCCTTGTGAAGAAATATTTAAGTTGAAATAAATGTTTTTTTTTTTATCAAGTGTATGATGTGCGTAATGATGATGTGTATGTGTGTCAGTAATTGTGTGAAATTAATTGATTGAAATATGTAAAAGTCTATTAATTCTATAGGTAGGATTTAGGGCACTACGTTAAGCTACATCTTATAGAAAACTTCGTAAAGTACCCTACGGACTTTACATTTTTGATTTTTTGATCGAATTTTAAATAATCTTACGTTGGCATGCTTGTACGCGCAGACGGTCTCGGCGCGCAGCGGACGCGTGACGGGCGCGCGGCGCAGGCGCACGGGTCGCACGGCCTGCGCGTCGTCCGCCAGGCGCGCCACGGTAGTGCCCTGCGCGTTCAGCTCCTCGCGCAGCTCCTGCATGCCCTTCAGCAGCCGCTCGCCCTGGTCCAGCGTGAACTCAGATTGGGAGAACGTCGTGTTCAGCGCCTCCTCACGTCTGCGAATACATGTGTGTTAGAATGTTTTGTTTCTTACATGCATTTGAGTGTCAAGGTGTTACGGACGCCCATAAGTACACCGTTACCGAACCTTATACAAATCCGTCCCGAAGGACCAGATCCGAAAGTCACGAGTTGATGTCCTATATTTGCCCGTAATATATCATATTTCTTGCGAAGGGCACCATCCATATCATTGTTATAGTACTATCATCATTAGCCTTCATGGACCTCCTGATGGATAGTAAAGCCTCTTTGAATCATAACATCAAATGATCGGCAGGCAACCCTGACTGGCCCTACACATAATTTTTTTAGATTTATTCAGCATTTATGTTGCTATCTGTAGAAAACGAACGTCATAACATTTAGAATAGTGTATTAATTATAAATTTAATATACTGTGAAGAATAAATTTAGTTACTTACTTCTGTATCCATTTCTCTGCCTCCTTGACTTCTTCGAAGAAGTTGTGGTACTGTGTCGTGTGTTTCAAATGAGTCTCCAAGCAGAGCGTCAGCTGCAACACCCACGCCCACTGCGACTGCATCACCTGTTCAACGTAGTGTGCACGTGCATTGAAATTAATCCGTACAAAGCAAGATACGACTACTCGATGGCACATGCAGTCTAATATCGGATCACAAGAGCCACCGTCGCTTATAGACATTCGCACAAAAAAGTTTATACGGATTCGTTACCATTTATCATCTAATACCCATCCTTAGCTCACCGGGCTCTGACAATCGACATTAAACAGCATAGTCATCAGGTATTTGTGAGTAAGAAATACTGCCGATTTGGTGGTCCGGAACTCTGTTAAGAGAACAAATCCTAGTACGTTCCCATCTGCGGGAGAGTTAGGGGTCGGACCCCATTGAACCCCAAACCTAGACTCGTCATCCGAGGAGCACTCATATCAATCCAATAAAACTGTATTAGGCTTCTCTATCACTGCAAAAGTTCAGGTTCGGAAATTAAAAAAAAATACCTGCAAGTGACTCTCGATGGTCTTGAGCGCGGGATGATGTTGAGCGATGAGCGCCTCTCCGCGGTCGATCACGTTACTGAACTGCAGCTCGCGCTTCTCCAGCGACGACATCAGTTGCTGCAAACGCAACCTTATCAACATCCGCACAGAGCGCACAATCGCAAAATAACAAAGCGTGAAAATAATTGCAACGAATTATAAAACGAACAGTGGAAAACAAACCTCTCTATCATCCCCAAATGAATGCTTGCATAGAACAGAAAGGAAAAGTCTAAATAAATATTAACATAACAGTAACATCGACAGCAAACACTGGGGTGAGTCTCGACAAGTCCTCAAGCGGTTTCCATCCACTCATGCGCATATGAGGCGTGGATCTATCGACACTTAGTGGAGTGACTTTTGTCTAGTAATGGGATAATGGCTTGAGTGCGCTCTTTCTGTGGAGCTTCTAATGTCTATTAACTATTTACAATACTTGGTATGAACATTCTACAAGTAGGACTTAGCTATTATAGACCTACTACACGGACGCCGTTAGTTGGGCCCTGGCAAGAATCCGAAGAGTGCTCTCTAGCCCCGCACTATCCCCGATGTCGCCATAATAAGGCCGCCCTATTATAGCGATATCGGGGGTGCTGCGGGGTTAGGAAGCCGGGAATGGAATTTTTGCCAGGTCCCAACGTCCGTGTAGTATATAAATATTTACTCGATTAATATGTCGAATCTGATTTACTAGTTAATAGTATGAGTTCGGAACTCATACTATTAACTGCTGAATTCTTAGACCTTTTATGTGGTCCTTATTCATGGCACCGAATTCAAAAAGAGGATGTATTATTATTTTACCTCGTCTAATATGTAGGCATGCAGTGATTTTATATACAATGATAAAATATATACATCATATTTACAACATTTTTAACAAATTAACTCAATATAATGGACCATGAAGTACGTATTCTACGTTATATAAAAGTATGTCTCAAACAGCATTGCAAACAATAAAAGATCTCTTGCTAGATCTATAAGATTCATTCAAACCATTTTCAGCTACCATTTTACCTGTAACAGTAACTTGTTACTGTAATCTACTACTTACAATTATGGGTCCCTAAATAAAATAGTAAAAACAACTATCAATACTATAGTACATAAATAGGGGCACTACAATAATACATGTGTACTAAGTAAGAGTCCTATGCCTGTAGCCTGTATAAATAATTTTCTTGTTATGTTATCAATCAACATAATTTAGAGTTAATCAAGAATCTGTGCACTTAGTTCTAGACGCTTTATAAAAGAAGTCTAGTGAGTGTGACAGTTCACTTATAAAATGTGAAATACACTGAAATTGCAGAATACACACTGCCTTTACTAAACAAATTAACTCCTGTAGTATTTCTTTACATATATTAAATATATTATTTTGTTTTGCATTATCTCGTCATATACATTGCTACTGAACTAAATTGATAAATAAACTAGCTACTTGGTCCTTTTGGCGAGGCTTTTTTTATAAAATAAAAACCACATTTTTTCACAAAACCAGCCGGGCATATAACAAAAATAGCTAGTTGTAGATGTGTACCTCATAGTAGTGCTGTACGGCCGGTAAGTTGATGTGCGGATCGGCCCAGTCGCGCGAGATCTCCACTTGTTCCTTCTCGTTCAGCCAGTTCAGTTCCGCTGTCGCCGACTGGAGGAAGTCTTGTAAGGCGTCCAAGTCGGACATGCTGAAATATTTATTTTTTAGCCTCAGAGTGCAATTACGAATATCCTAAATTTGATCGCGTCATCCGAATCGAAGTGTGAAGTTATAGTTCTGTTATTGTTTCGCTGCAAACACGGTCATTAAACGTGTGAGCGGTTGCGCGAGTGTTTCACTCCCTTTTCCACGCACCTTAAGGGAAGGAGCAGTGCTGCATATATTGATGTCGATAAGTATTATAGATAGTACAACATATGTACCTACTAGTAGTATAAGAAGTGGCAGTAATTGTTACCGTTTAGTGCTCGTGGAGAGTAACTCAGCGTAGAGTTTCTGCAACTGACTGAGATGTTGGTTGTACAGGTTCAGCTCCTCCCCGCTGAAGTTGGCACGGCTATGTACGCATTGTTCCACCTTTGAACAGAAACAAATGCAATTATAAATCACAACTTTTGTTTTTTGACTTCCTATTCTAGCTAAGCTGAAACTATTAAAAAACACTTTTTAAAGTCAGATAGTAACGAACGCAGTTGCGTCAAATGTAACCCCGCATAAAATATTACGTTTTATTTAGCCACGCCTACCATACGTATATATTACGTCATATGTTGGACGTACCAACCGTACTTTAATATTTAGCATTGTACTATAATTCAGGTGTGTGTACTATATACTGTTGAAGAAATATACAGTACCTACGCAAAAATACTATAGTTTCAAGACTTGAAATATTTATTTTCCAAATCTTGAAATATAGTGTTTATTGATGGTCATGTCTCAATGAGCTTTTTTTTCTAGTTGAGCCTGTTCCGCCTACTAGTATATTTTGAATGCATATTCTTGAATAATACTACATTGGTTGGGCGTGACTGGAGGCATATTATGAAGACCAAATACAAAAACGTATTGAATTTGACGAAGAAATCGGAACTTACCTTGGAATGGAATTGATCGATTTGTTTATGTTCACGCTGGTGTTTGTCCAACTCGTGTTGCACGGACGGCAGGTCGGAGCCATATTCGGATTCGTGTAGTTTTTTCTATAACAAAATTTCGATCATTTAAATTCTACAATTGAATAAGCTATCGGCGAGGCTAATATTACAAATAGACGGGAGTTGCTAGGTGGGTGTTGTTTAATAATTCAGGTGTTTAAACTTTAAATGACCGCAATATAATCTTTTAAAAGATTTTTATGGATATTAAATACTAGCGGACGCCCGCAAATTCGTTTACATAAATCCGTTCTTTTGCCGCAGTCGGTTAAAAAGTAGCATGTAGCCTTCCTTGCTAAATGGACTAACTAATACCGAAAGATTTTTTTCAAATCGGACCAGTAGTTTCATAGATTAGATTAGATCTTTATATTTTAGTACAGTAAGTATAGAAGTATAGGTTAGTATAGATTTATGTTTGATATGTCAGCACCATATGCTAGAAGTGGTGGGTTGTGGGTGGTACTCACCAGCTTTTCCTTGCACCAGCGTGCGGCGTCGCTCAGCTGCTGGAAAGTGGGGTCGGTGTCGTGCACGCGCGTCTCGAGCACGGTACGCGTCTCGCGCCGCACCGTCGTCTGCTGCACGGGCAGCCGCACCGTCGACAGCCGCGGCAACAGACGCCCCGTGAACGCCTGCCGCGCGGCCAGCCAGCGCTCGTGCACTTGTTGTACTCTTAAAGAAAAAACAGGTTTATTAAGAAGTTGATGCATACAATACTTAGCACCACATGAACTCCTGCTTGTCAGGGTTGTATTCGAATAGCAGGGAATTTGTCTTGGGTACATTATTTGAATGAGGCGTATGTCCATCAGATGATTGAGAAAATAGAAGATTCGCACGAAAAACGTATAACCCTTTCTCCCGTCAGGTAGGATCGCAGTTTTACAACTCTTAAGTTGTATTAAATCCATCTATCAAAAAAAACACCTGTATATATTTAATCAAATTGCACTCGAAGCTAAGGATGAACTGCCTGCATTTAATACCTTCTATGAAGTTCGTTGGCCTGTGGGTAGCGGCCGTCCCGCAGTGCATGCGA
Organism: Calycopis cecrops; assembly: GCA_001625245.1. Classification (NCBI taxonomy): domain Eukaryota; kingdom Metazoa; phylum Arthropoda; class Insecta; order Lepidoptera; family Lycaenidae; genus Calycopis; species Calycopis cecrops. Next base: position 191,239 of record LUGF01020400.1, read on the forward strand.
GTCCTGCATCATGTCCTGTATCGCGTGCTCCAGCGCACGCAGGTCCTGCTCGATGTTCTCGGCCGCCTGCTTCGCCTCTGCCGGGTGCACGCCGCGCTCCACGCGACGGATCTCGCTCTCGATGTGTCGCTCTACGTTCTCCAATCCGCCTTCCGTTTGTTTAATATCCCTGTCATTAAAAAACATATAAATTTATAGCTAATGTGATAAAAGCAATTTAAAGAGCTGATTAAGAAAAAAATAGCTAAAGGACTTGATAAACAAGTTATAAAACGTCCTTATTTTATAACTCTATTTCACTCTGGCACCAGCTACAATACCTGTGCAACTTCTCGGCCAGCCGCTGCAGCCGCTCGAGCCTGCGTATCTCGTCGGCCAGGTCCCGCTCGCGCTCCTGCTGCGCCATCAGCAGGCGCGCCCACGCCTGTTCCAGCGCCTCGGGCCGGAGCGTCGGTTCTATCTCTATCTCACCAACCGATTCAAAGTATTTCTGTAAGGGACACAGTACGAATCACATTAACAAACAACACAAAATTATATTTTAGTTTTATAAAAAAAATCTAGGCACAAGTATGCCAGCAACTTTTGTTTTACTATACGAAGCATGACAACATAGTCACCTCACGTATATTTTTTGATGAATGGCCAAACAACTCGCGCGGACTCTTGCCCTTTCCTGCTACATCCAGTGCTTGTATCTGTAGTGTAAAGCAAGGTAACAACTACCCATACCTATAAGTAGTATATTTACCTCCAGTTCCCGGTAGAGATGGAACAACTTCTGCTTCTCTCTCTGTCGCAGCGGCACCTCCTCGTTGCGGAAGCGCGTGCTCTCACTTAGCAACTTTTTCATTTCAATCAAAGTTGACGGGAAAGCACGATCCTGGCAATAAAAGTAAAGGTTTGACAATACTAGAATCAACTCAGCCCTCATCGTGGCAGCAAGGGTTACTTTAATTAATGAATCGTTCAATCAATAAAATGTGTAAAGGATATTAAGTTTATATTTAACGTGACCTTGGCCACCTAAATGATAAAATTTCCAAATCGTATCTAGAAATCGGCTATAGAATTCTGCCACCCTGCATACACGAAGCACGTATCAGTGGCGACTACTCTTGTATAGCAGGATCTCATAAAGCACTTAGAGGTGTACAATACTTACTTGCTCATAGCCAGCTATTCTTACAGTGCTAAACTTTCATGATCGTGTCTACAGGTCTGGGTCTCATGGAGAATTCTAGGTGAAAAATATACTAACAACGTGGGACGTACTAGCAAGAGTGGCCACTACTTGTATACCAGGGTCTCATAAAGCACTTAAAGGTGAACAAGTAATAATTGCATGAGCGACACGTGGCACGTACTTGCAAGAGTGATCACTCCTCTTGAATACCAGGGTATCTTATAGCACTTAGAGACGAACTAGACTTACATGAGCGATACGTGGTAAGTATCTACTTGCAACAGCAGCCATTACTTGTATACCAGGCTCTCATAAAGCGCTTAGAGATGAAGAGTAAGACTCACTTGCATAAGCGAGCACTTCTCGTGCAGCCAGGCGCGGTGGGCGGCGGCCTGCTCGGTGTAGGCGGCGGCGCGGCGCTGCGACTCGGCGTCGAACAGCGGGTGCACGCTCGGCGGCTCCGGGAACGTCTCGTACAGCGACGAGATGTACGTGATGAGGGACTTCTCGTCCGGCTCGTGGGTGTCCACATCTGTACAATAATGTTCAATCTAGATATTATGGCCACATCTGTACAATTATATTCAATCAAAAAATATTATGGCCACATCTGTACAACAATATTCAATCTAGATATTATGGCCATATCTGTACAACAATATTCAATCTAGATATTATAGCCACATCTGTACACAATATTCAATCTAGATATTATGGCCACATTTGCAGCACAATATTGAGTCTACATCAGTCTACATTATCCTAACAAGAGTTCTGCATGACCCGACGCAGGAATTATGAGTATACCTATTACTGCAATACCGGCGTACTAAGCCTTTTGATTACAGGTTAATGTTAATTATAAAGGATAAATGCTAGTCACATATAATGTCTCCTTTATTAAATATAGAGTGACGAACTATTCTTACAAAATATAAAAAAAAAACACATTAATTACTAACTATTCAGTAATCCTGGGACGGTTTACAAAGTTTATTGGGTGAAGTCATAGTAACGGGAAGTCAGAATACATGTGATTGTATCTGCGAGTGCTGTCGTGTCTTCGTTAGTAGAAGTCATCTATCATAATTATCATATTTAATTAGGTACGTAGGCCGCCTACAATATCCATCCTGATTCACCTACTGAAATACGATACTTAGTTATTGTGTAGCTTTGGACCGATGATATCGTTCATTTAAATATGGGTCAGGTACTTCGCAGTCAGAACGTGATTAATAAAGATGATGTGTAACCAACGAGTCCTGATGTCAGAAACTTGTTCCAATTGTCCTTGGTAACACTAAAGTTAGTCGGATTTTTAATTATAAAATCATTTAAGTGTATAATAACAATGATTAGATCCGCAATAGTCGTAGGAAAACAGGATTCGACCGTCTCTTCAAGCATTACAAAATATTAATGTAACTTTAAAAGCAAATATCATTTATAATTATAAATGAACAATAGAGGGACTTTACAATGGTGTATTAACGCATGACCTCAGAGCACGCGAAAACGGAGGCGTTCCACCTGTGTTATTACAATCTCGGAGCAACGTTATCGTTTTATTTGTAGGCTGGTGAGTAGCGATTAGTCGCGCCAGCATCCACAATGACAACGGTACCATAATGCCATTGTTGAAACATACAAACTGCATATACAGTAGGGTATGACTCACACAGTAGAAAGATGCAGAATTATCTATTGCAGCGGCAAATTCATTTAGCTAGGACAGCACAGAGAGAAGGAAAAGAAAAAGTTGTAATTGAATTAATCAGCGGTTTCACTTAATTGAGATCAGGGGCAGGACGGGAACCTGCCTCCAATACACGGCCTCGACGTCGGTGGAGTCGTCGGAACAATCCCCGTAAGGAGAAGTCTGGACTCTGGTCTCAAATGACTGGCTAGTAGCCGTGGTGCCCTGTCGCTGAAAGATCCGGATCTCAAACAAAGGGTGGCGAGAGGACGGTAGTTTTAGCCAGTAGTCGTCCCTGACCAGAGTCGAAATCCGAATACATCCACCGGACTACACCGAGGACCGGTGACAGCTCAAAAAAGAATTTCACCACGTAATGAAAAAAAAAGCCGTGTCACTACTAGACACTCGTATCCACCTGGATCGCGTACTGCTCAGAGATCATCGTAACTACATCTCAGTAAGCATATGTATAACTCACGTGTTAGTCATGAAACAATCGAATATCGATAGAGCAGTGATGCGTAAAAATAACTTGACTTCGCATTGAATAGGACCTGCGCGCCACCTGTCGAGCACGACAATTCATATCGGCGAGACTGCGCAGTACATTATAACCACGGTGCCTTTGGAGGATTTATGGATGTAAATCATGGCCACATTAACATTTAGTTGTTTGTATTTTCTCCATACGATGCCTGCATGTTTTTAACTTGCCAAACAAATAGCATTATATGCCGAATCTGTCAAACGATGGACTATTACAACTCTAAAGGGACTGTATTTAAGACATGGATGAATAAAAGTGTCACAAGTGGCGGTAGGTTGAAATGTCCATGTGGTAGTGACAACATAGTACTAACCTTCGGGATCTAATAGCCTGGTGACTCCGTACTCCTTCTCGACTATGTGGAATGCCGTCTCCAAACGCTCACGCACTTGTCTTGATCTGAAACACGACACACGCACTGTTAATATGTGGATTTTCCGCATTGCTAATATTAATATGTATTCGAGATTCCTTCTTATTCCTGATTGTACATTTTAACAAAATCTGTAGAAATATATTTGTATACATACAAACTTTCCTATTTATTAATAGAATATCGTACTAATACTAATTGGTTCTTGGTGTGCTGTGATGGTTAGACCACAGCTACTAGCGTCTCGTAGTGTATTTTTATTAATAATAAGAAAAATGTGTACTTCGAGTGTTTAGGTGCATGAAATTAGTTCGTTAATTTATTAACACTTTGCTAGTATACGGAGCTATACGCTTTCATTTTCTGTGCAGTCTTCGGAATTATTAGCGAACAACTCCGGTTTTGCCATCGATCTTGCTGGTTTTTGAAATTACTTACATAGCTACTGCATAGTAGCTATGGCTTAGTTTATCCGAGTGAATGTCGAATTTTCATTGTAATCGCTTATTAAATCATCGAAACGGCAAAAATAGTCTGCCTTCTTGGCGTACCTCACAATGGCACAAATAGTGATTTCGCCGAATACTGAATTTTGGGCGATGCACTTAGCTGATACGCCGAAAATTCGACGCTCTAATGTTCGGCAAAATATGTGCATTTCGCGCACGACAGGTAACTAACTAATTGTCGGGATGGTGCGTGCGTGACTGA
>LUGF01020400.1:196933-207103 GCA_001625245.1 Calycopis cecrops
ACATTTTATCCAAATCTGCAGAAATACTTTTGTATACATACAAACTTTCGTATTTATTAATAGAATAGAATATCGTACTAATGCTGGTTGGTTGTTGGTGTGCGCTGTGATTGGCTGCTGCTGTGGTCAAACCGACCACAGCTACTAGCGTCTAGTATTGTATTTTTTATTATTTATAAGAAAACTGTGGTCTTCCAGTTTTTAAGTGCATGAAATTAGTTCGTTAATTTATTAAAGACATAGCTAGTATATGAAGTTATACGCTTTCATTTTCTGCGCAGTCTTCGGAATTCTTAGTGAATAACGCCGGTTTTGCCAACGATCTTGCTGACTATTGAAATTACTTACATAGCTACTGCATAGTAGCTATGGCTTAGTTTATCCGAGTGAATGTCGAATTTTCATTGTAATCGCTTATTAACTCATCGAAACGGCAAATATAGTTGGCCCTCTTGGCGTACCTTACAATGCCACAAATAGTGATTTCGCCGAATATCGAATTTTGGGCGATGCACTTTGCCGATACGCCGAAAATTCGACGCTCTAATGTTCGGCATAAAATGTGCATTTCGCGCACGACAGGTAACTAATTGTCGGGGTGGTGCGTGCGTGACTGACAACCGACTGGTCGTATTGTTTTCACGTAGATCCAGTCATACACGCACTATTTGTTTGATCTTGTGTTTAATAATAATAGTATTAATAATAACCAGCAGTGTGCTGAGAAAAGCAAGGAATTCTAAAATAATAATATCCGTTACACATCGCGTAAGCCTAGCCACGTGCTACGTAGGTAATAGTGTTACAGGTACTAGACAATGGAAATATATTTTATTATAAATTTAACAAATTTTATCTACACTAATGTTGTAACATTCTACTTATGTTTTCAATACTTTACTTATAATAACTACTGTTATGGCTCAGACAACAAAACACTCAATTTAAGCAATTTGACATGATGTTATAATATCCAAATCGATATCGTAAAATCTCATTATAACACTGTGTGAGAGCGAGAGAGAGAGAGAGAGAGTGGTGAGAGAGCCTTATTTCAAAATCCTAACAGCGCACGTTCGCTCCTGATTGGCCCTGCGTGCGCTGCAGCTGCGCTCTCATTGGTTCAATGCCAGCTTGCAAAGGATTTGCGAGAAAGAGACAAAGCTCTACAAAAAAATGAAAGCAAAAATGAACGCCACAGACAACGAATAATCTACTGTTTAGTAGAAATTTAAAAGTAGTCATGTGATTTTTTCACATTATATTTCAACATTGAAGCTAGTAATTTATTAGCATTGAATTATAAAAAATATATATTTACGCACCGCAATTTTTGCAATCAAATTAAAGTATTTAATAAAAATATTTATCTTCGAAGAACATTACATTTTAAATCGTCGGTCAAGTAGTCGTCGCCTCGTCGGTCAAACAGTCGTCGGTCCAACAACGAATGGGGCAATACGCGTGAATTTAATGTTTCGCAATGTTTGATTAATTGATTAATTGCATTAGTGAAGATAAAGTAGTGTATGCAACTGCATATAACACGGGTATTAAAACACTCGTGAGCTAAATTCACACTCGTGTTTTACCTCGTGTATACCCTTCTTTATATAACAGTTGCATAAACTACTATTATAGATTTAAGATTTTTATTATATCAATACATATTATAATACATAGATAAACATGCATGACCTCTAGTAAGAGGTAGTGCCACACTGCAAGCTTGCATGCAGCCGCTTACACAAGACCGGCGTAAAGTAACAGCTGTACTGTCGCGTTTCGTGCGGTGTGTAAGTAGCCGGTGGCCCATGGAGGTGGGAGGAAAAAGGAGGGCAGCGCATCTGTATAGTCTCTATGCGGATGTCTATGGTAGTCATAAAAATGTCCCCGACTGCTCGTTTGCCCCCCTATACCATAAAAAAATGACCTTGGCGGGATTGGAATCTGCAACCCCTGGCGTAACATGCTCTGCTTTACCCGAGCTCTGTTACCACAGGTCTTTTCCAGATAGGTAGGTATATAATATATCATATTATATTATTTGTTATCATAGTTTGCCAAAAGCAACAAGATATAGAATGACATCTTCCAATAACAATTCACCCTTTTGAGCATACTTTGAGATTTCTAGCACAAATGATAAACTGACTGTGTTTGCTGTGTAACAGAAGATAAATTTATTTATTTATTTATATCGCGTTTCGTGGTGTGTAAGTAGCCGGTGGTCAATGGAGTGGGAGGAGGAAAAAGAGCAATACACCTGTAAAACCTCTAAGCGGATGTCTATGGGCGTCAGTAGTAATGAAAATTGTTCCGGCTGCTCGTTTGTCCCCTTATACTATAAAGAAGCATACGTTAGGTTGTTTGTTACCTGATATTACGCCAGTCTATCAGGTCAGGACGGTTCCTGTGTATGAGCGCGTTGAAGGCGAGCCCGTCGCGCCACGACGAGGTGAAGTCGGCGACGCGCACGCCAGGGTACTTGGCCGTGGAGCGCCGCGCCCAGCTCAGCAGCGCCTCGCGCGCGGTCACGTTCGGCTCCTGGCCCACCACGATGTCAGAGATCTGGAAGAAGAATTAAAATTAGCATGTATAAGTAACATTAATTACATTTCATGAAGAGACGAGAAATAGGAGAGATAGGAGAGAGAGAGAGAGAGAAGATTATAGGTACATTGTGTATATAAATATTGTTCCCTATTTTTAACATTATTGCTGAAACATATCGCCTGAATTTGTTTGCATTCGCGAAAGGAGAAATTTCGCAGTAAATGTCCTCAATATCAACCTAAATGTTTAATTTAAAGACTGCAAGGAGAACGTTCTTGTACATATGTACGTATATTCATTTTATTGAACTTGCACTGCAGCGATGCCAATGTTTTTTACTAAATAAACAATGAGACTTCGAGAATACTAAACGAAGCTTCAAGTAAGAACTGCAACATGTAACCGATTGTTAAATCTTTATTCGCAGAGTGTTTGCTTTATCTCAAGAACGTTGGGCAATCGTCATGTATAAGGAAGGCTATGTGACCTCCTTCCTAGAAAGGGAGAAACAAGTACAAGTTGCAGAAATATTATGAGAAGAGACTTTATGTACGTTCAGAATCAACGTGCTATATTAACACTGGCTACTGGTATACAGATGCGCTATTGATTTATATCTATAATACGACTAGTTACGCTCCGAGGTTTCATCCGCGTAAATTTCGATCCCGCGGAAATATCGAAAATTAAAATAGATGTTGGCCAATTCTCATATGAAAACAATATTTTCTTGAGATTCGGTCGAGCCGTATCAGTAGAGCATGGTAAATAACATTGCGACACGAGAAATTTATACGTAGATAGGTATTATATTTATGAGTCAAATTTTCACGAAAAGATTAAAAAAAGCTCTAAATCTAAAAGCCGTTGCCTTGACTTGACTTGACCGTTGACTAACCTAGACCACATATTAACACGGGCATCAAATTCCAACATGAAGGGCCTTCTAACTCTATTAGCAATCACCACGCCTAATACGTCTACTTCGCATTACGTAGGAGATGTGGTACAAATTACATGTAAATTACACATGAGCTACAATATACATTACTTGAAATAGGTCGGCTAAATTAGAAGACAGAGCTAGACTGCTGATCAGTGGGTAAAGATAGTCCGAGTATTTTTCGATCCTTACAAATTTTTACGCGAGAAAACTCATCGTATATAAAACATCCTTATTCCTGTTTTCTGAAATAAAAATAAGTCACCGTTGTCCACCAGTAGGAATTTGCCTCTTGCAACAAACGTCAAGTTAGGCAATCTCCTACTGACTCGGACCGCAGCTCGCAGGCGTATTTTCGGTTTAATGAGAGAAATTGTCATTTCACATATCTCCAAGGTCGACAAGAACTTATGACATCACTAAAATAGGCAGGACAACAATAATAAATTTTTAATAAGCTACGAATATATTTTTTCAAACCATATTTATACCATACGGAGGTTCTATTCTTGGTTTTTCCTCATTGGACCATTCGGTATTCTATGACAAATACCAGCCTGCATGAGAAGTGACAGCCAAGCCATCAAATTTCGATTCTCAAAGTAACGTGAGAGAGAGTGATACTTCGGCGGCGCAGCTTGATCTATACGAATAACATTTACAATTCTTAGGCAACAGTGTTTTCAAAATGCATTGTCTGGTATTCCGACCTTTGTCCTTTAAACATGTGCACCAAGACTGCCATTTGCAAATACTGATTACAATAGATGTGCATGTCCACGATCAAATTGAATAAGATAATTCATCTACAAATTTTTGGAGCCCGAAATGCATTCTAGTTCAACTGTCTGGTCGCTAACAGTTTACCGTCTCCTGCCTTATATTCTCGCTTGGCCTGGATCCAGGACCAATTATAGCTTGAACTATGAGGAAGTATACTAGCATATATTATGGAATGACGGGAGCATTGAAATGGGGACATAAGTTATTTCTAAGAAGTGATACGTTCTGATAATGGTGGCCCTTAAATTTGCTTCATATACAAAATATTTTTCTATCTGTAACAAGAATAGGCTAATCATTATCATCAGACCTCTAAACGTTTGCAAACACCATGATTGTCAATCTCCAACGAGTATCAAACCTGGACGGCGTATTAAAAAAAATACGATGTAATTATAGAATACTATGTATTTACTGCTTTAATTTGTTCTTCTCTATAAGATTATTTTCACAGTGTATCTGCTCTTACATCTCTCATCTAAATTTGAAGTTATGAGCTACATTTTGAAATTACATTAACGGCTAAAGGGAAGAAGCAAGCAGCCTTACATTGAAGATTTCACTTTAATATCTTAACTCCGTATTCGGCTTCGTAGTTCTTGTGCACCACCTTTGCAATGTCATGTGCTTTTAAATTGATTGAGAGAAAAACATTGACATATTTTCCGTTTCATGCGTTCCAGCGATTCCAAACGTACAATAATAATTGATATAATTGTACTAATGTATGTGTAAGTGCGCATGCTTGGATATACCGAGATATAGAGACAGCTTCAAAGATTTGGTATACTCTTTATTGTGCAATGAAAACACCAGAAACGTTATCACACATTAACACAGTCGGTACAAAAATAAGGAGCAATCAATAGTTATAAATACGATAATGAGGAGGGGAAGGACAGACATTTACTATTTCCTAGCAGATCATATTATTAATTGTTATCATAGTCAAAATAAAATAAAATTTGGTATGATAACCACTACACAACTTAAACAATTTGAGCCATCTAAAACAATGCCAGTATCGATAAAAAACAATGCTTGTATTAAATCTCCATTTGTCGTACAGTAGTATCCTTCAGCTGGTGAAGCAGAAAACAAAAACTCCATTGAAAACCAAATATCAATGGTAGAATCAGTGGTCATGAGAACATTACGCAAAAACAATCATATTTATTTAGGCTTAGTTTTATATGGGTTTAGCCTTTATAACAAAACTATCCCCTATTTTATAAACCGCCTAGGCTTAATCGCGGGTATGGCCGTGCACTACCATTAACACGTGAACAAGAAAACGAAGTTAGATCACGAATCCGCAATCGGTCGGTTAAACCGTTCAAGTAACTAACTTAAGACCCTGACACCGCCGCAGATGACATCATGAATCTCAGCCCCGTGTACGCCCACGCGCCGCTATTGATACACATTCAACAATACCGCAATGGGCTATTTTCAAGTATTAAAAATAAAAGCTTATTGAATGTAATCTTTACTTAATATGATTTTTAAAGACATTATGTAGTGAAATAGTTTGTAAATAATCAATATTTTATATTAAAGTTTATTTTTTAAAATATTTATGTTTCATAAGTTAAGTCAGTCATGACGTAACACGTGCCAGCCAACAATGCATAGTAGAGGCCGCTTCCGAAATCTACTGATAGTACCAAATTATTACTTTAAAATGTAACTTTTTTTTCTGTATTCTATAATATGCACAATAACGTACATTTCATTCATACATTCATTCATAGTACTAGCCACTTGTCAAATTTCTGTTTGTCAACTAACAACAAGAACAACAAAAAAGTTCTAAATAGTAGGTACCGGCAGTAATTTTCGGAACGATCCTTGATTACTGATAAACATGGAGTGGAGTAGTAAGTAGTAAACACAACTGGAGTGGTTTTTGAAAACTTGGAAAACAGCCCATTATTTGAAGTTTGTTACAAACACTAGGAATCGTGTATCAAATATTTCATATGAATTCAAATCTAGTTAGTCACAACGGAATGGTATAATACTGACCGAGGGAGACTTATGTTTTTGAAATGATATAGATATCCTTATTTTATAAATGACTCAGTTAAAACTATTACTATAAAACTAACTAATACTAAAAAAATGTTAAAAGCAAACAATGCTTTTTGTTTACAGAACAATAGATAGAAAAGAATAGTTTCTAAATACTGTACCACGGGTACAGTATTTAGAACTAAGTATAATTTTATATGTATTTAAGATTTTTATTAAAGAAATACATATAATAAATAGATATATATCCATGACTATGGATTCGAACTCGCGACCCCCAGCGCAACATGATCCACTTACCCGAGCCGTTACTGAGCCAACCGGTCGTCAACGTCAAGAAATCGTCCAAGTAAACGTAATAAATTGAAAATACGAAAAAATTGTTTTGATATAGTTGTAATGACAAATGATTCAGACGGAGGATTTTGCTCGGCGCGGCCGCTTGACGATTCTGCGTTTAGCAAGAATATGTTGATTCCAGTATTACAGTTAGTCACGCACCACATCTGCAACTGTATGACTAAGAATAATCCAGAGAACTGCTGTTAATGCCATAACAAGACACTTGTGGGCTAAATTTTACTTAAATGATAATAATTTTAGTACGGGGTAATGCTACGCTGCATGCATGCGTGTAACCGAACTGGACCGACATGGTCCACGAGAAAGGCTCCGACTGCTCGTTTGTCCCACTATACTATTTAAAAAAAAAAAACTTGCAAGCAAAATTTAACCAACGAAGTAGTAGTTTTGATATTATTAAGGTAAGCTCTAAGTCCATGTGTGTTGCTGACAAATCCGGGGCACCTCAATAAATGCGGGCGACGGCACCCGCGGGGTTTTAGTGGGCATTCGGGTATTCGGTTTAGCCGCGAGCCCCACACACCGATCGGATCTCACCCAAGACCGGTGGTAGTGCGTAAAGCATTTCCCCGCAAAACCAAAAGATAAGGCTCTAAGTCCATAACGGCAACGACAAAGAAACGACGATAGTGATAATAACTGCTCTCTACTGCAATTAGAGAGCCGGCAGGTAGCGCCAATAAGGTGCGCCATCTTTGTCGAGTCTACCTACTGGCACAAATGTCTAAAACCGTATGACATGTCCCGGTCTCAATTCCAATAATATTTTATTTCCTTTATCAGCATCATACAATTTATCGACTTTCTCCTCGTAAATATTGAACCAATATAAACGGATTTAGATCGATGTTACACTTTGTTCACAATGTAACAGTTATTATCAGGACAATGCCAAGTACGTATTATATACTCTATAACTTAAACTACAGTAACTTACAATATATCAAAATTTAAAACATCTTTAAATAAAATCAATGTTTACAGGTACCTACTCAATGTATTCCAAAACCAATGATTAGATTGTCAAGATGTGGTAGTATGATTTAAGGGTTTCTAAACCAAATGATTATCCCTACTTAATATTATAAATGTGAATGTAAGTTTGTTTGTTACGCTTTCACGCCAAAACTACTAGACCGATCATTATGAAACATATTCCTGGAGGTATTAGAAATAACATAGGATACTTTTTATCCCGAAAAAATGTTCCTGAGGGATGCCATGGAATGATTTTCCACGATATCGAAATTTACGCGGGCGAAGCCGCGGGGCGCAGCTAGTAAAGAATAATTTCTATATTTCTTTATAATAATTTATTGTAAGTTTCAACGCACAACAGTACCATATCAAAAACATTTAACTAGATTCAAAACAAAATTTAATTTTATTACTAGCATCTGAAATTAATTGGTCACGGTTATGAATTGGCTACGTATATTGGTACACTATACTACTTATACTATATTATGTACATAATTTTTTTGTAGTGACAAAAATTTGTGATATTATATTTAAAAAGAATAATCTTGTCTCTTGTTCTTTTTGTTTTCTTTCAATCTTGTTTAAATCGAAATGAGCAGCTCGGCTACAAGATTATTCAGCAGCAGAGACGGTATCTTTCTACCTGTATTCAATTACTAAACTTTTTAACAGAAATGCCTTAAATTTGTATACAAATATATGTGTTTTGAAATGTATTTCATTTTGTATGCAGCAACAACAAGCAATTCGTTGAGACACATAGGATAATACTTATCTGTTGTTGTTGTTACGGTTTTCTAATATCAGAATTGAAGTAAATATGAAATAATAATTAAGTTCAAATAAATGTTTGTTAAAAGCAGTATATTATGAGAGCGACCTGGCGAACATTCTGTAGAGAAGATGAGTAGTGCACTGCAATTTGCATTTAAGTTTTTGCACTATTTGATATCTACTAAGATAATATAATTTATGCTGGAGAATATTAATTATGCGTTGTACGTAAAAGTATAAAATTTAATGTTGTGGAAATAAAGATCCTTATTATTACTTTTTTTATATGTACATATACTTGACCAGCTCACAAAGGAGCCTTCCGAAATTCGTACTTCATTCCTATCGGTTTAGAACCTTGTGCACTCAAACGTTAAGATTACTCGAATAAAGATTTTCTTTGTTATTATAACAAATAAATGGGCTAATTACCACTTCTAATTGGATATCTGATGAAGTTGAACATAAGAGACACAAAGAAAGTTCTCACTGCAGAATAGGGATGGTCCGACAGATCGTGGTAACGTTCCCGGCACAATGTGCTCGAGATTCACACACGTTTAACAATGTCACAGATATGGAGGCAAAGAACAAATACTAAAACGAAACCACCTGTAATCTAAAAATCAATAATATTAAGTTTCGGTGGATTAACGAGGTTCGAAGTAGTGTCGCTAGTAACATTTTTACATCAAACTCTTGAATATTTGTCTAACTCTTGAATATTGAATTAATTTAAAAATTACAATAAAAAGGGTTTAAATTTTAGGGTTAAATAAGAATTTCATTTTATATAAAAAATATTTTAAGATAAAATAAGTAAATTATTTCGTACCTACTTTCCTTTTTTGAAGTTTAATGTTATAAATTTAAGTGAACCCTGAAATTTTTAATTTAATTCACTCTTGTATTTTTCTTGAACATTTAATAATTTGTGCTTTGTATTAGAAAAAACGTCTGTAAAGTTCATAAATGTTTATTTCTTCCTCCTATTTTCTTTTCCTAAAACATAAAGTTGTATATATCTAAACACTAGACAGGTATCAGCCATTACTAAGGATTGTTATGATCGCTCATTTCCTGAGTCCAGCATTTTCGGTCGTGGCGAGATTTTATCGGGTGATCACGTTCTCACGAGGGGAAGCCACGATCCAAATAATTCACTTGAATATGTATTTCGTGAATTCACTTTATTTAGAGAAAGTCGGCTCGAGTTTAACACAATCCAAACGGGACCGGTGAGAAATTACTACCTTGAGCTTGAGCTGTTAGGATGCACAGATAAAAGTAAACCATGACACTTCAACAGATAAAGTATATTCTTTACTTTATGCAAATACTATTTTGAAAATACCTATAATATTTTTTATCGCGGTTTACCCGACGTTTAAGAAGCTTTACAGAAACTCTTCTTCTAAAACGCCCAAATTATAAATTACTTAAATTTGCCGCAATAAAATCTGTTAAAATAGTTTTATTACAATGTGTAACATAAGCGTAAACTTAAGATATATTTTTATTCAGCTAAGGTCAATGGTATAGCCACTAAGACCGTGGACCGATTGACAGTGTATGTCACCCGTAAAGCCTTGATAATTTCGGAGGATGACATCATCAATACAAGTTATATCATCATCGCAGTCCATCGCTTAACTCACTTAAAGTATATTTACAGTCACATTATATTTACTTGCAATATGATTCATACATCCTCGAAATAACCCCGGGCTAATTCT
>LUGF01020400.1:208341-219741 GCA_001625245.1 Calycopis cecrops
ATACTATTTTCTAACGTCCGGGTAGGAAGCTCCGAAATCCGGGGTTCTTACGTGCCTTGTCCTGGTTGACAGATTTTTGAGATGGCAACCCTAATCATGATTCATGAGCAAGATGATGATTACACGTCTAAGTTGAACTTTATAAGACATACTACACTTTATAAACTCACACTTCATTCTCATCTTATTTCTTTCTTTCTACTATATATAAAAGGCAAACCATACTAGCTTATATAATTATATCAAAAAATTTATCGCGGTGATTTCTTTCATAGTGTAAATGAGAAGAGGTGAAGTTTATATGGAATATCTTTCAAATTCAACGCGGGTGAAACCGCGGCGCTCAGCTAGCGTCTTACGAAATTGAACCAATACCTGTATATAATTGTCGAGTTGTTCGCGAATGTAAACGAGATGAAAACGAAGTGTAAGTGAAGCTCGCGCGGTATCACCACCAGTGTATCGCGTATCACTTTTCCAATTACTGCCCTATGCTTTCCCCCTCGTTGCGTTATGTTTATCAGCACGGAACACTTTCGATATTATCCACGGACCAGCGATGGTATTTTATACGAAAATTTACCTTAGCGAATTTTAAGCCATGTTATTCTTCTGATGGTGTTACACGCTACCACTAGTGGTTTCAAGAAAAACTAAGACTTACTGACCAACATGTGTATAACAATATTTTACGTGTAGACAGGCTAATTTATATCTTTCTCTACTTTTATCTTTTAGTAATGCCATGTTGCTTTACAGCCAAATTAAATCGTTGGGTACCTCTCGCACATCTACCTCTTTGCATACCACCCCCAAGTGCCCGATATGCTTTGCGAGATGTGGTCTGTGAAATTCCGGTGCCCGTGGGAGCTGAAGAAAGAGGGGAATACATTTGTATAACATGCATGTATATGGGCGTGGCTAGTCATCAAAAGTACCTCTCGTTTGTCTCGTTAACAAACTAAAAAAAATTTTTTCTATTTTTTTTTTTTTATGGTATAGGAGGGCAAACGAGCAGTCGGAGCCATTTTCATGACTACCGACGCCCACAAACATCCGCATAGAGGCTATACAGATGCGCTGCCTTCCTTTCTCCTCCCACCTCCATGGGCCCATCTCTATGCTCTATAATAAGTGATTTTGGTGTAATTTAGCTCACAATTCATATGTCTTTCTGTCGTGCATGTGAGTGACACTGTCTTCAATGACTCATAGCTTTGAGTTGGTGCTTTTATACATTTATTTATTTATTTAAAGTTACACAAATTATATTATATTAGTTACATATTTCTTGGCAGTAACTTTCTAAGTTCGAGATACATTCGCAGTTCGTCCCGTAGTAGCTCTATCAAGCAGACGGTTTGTTCTAACAGGACACAAAATGTAGCTACGTGTACACGTGAACTTTTTACGCTCAGATGATCGAGTCGCACCGAGCGGCGCACCTGTTACGCTTCCTGTCCGCCATCTTGGTGCACAAATACAATATGCTCCTTAGTCTGCTCTTACTTATTAATGAGCTAGAAAACTATCTATCACCTAACTATATCATAATACCAGTAATACGTGGTTATATGAAAGAGACAAAGTCACAGGTACATATAAAGGTATGGTACCTACCTATACTGGAAGTCATGGTTAAAAAACACAATAAATTTTTGAGTTTGTGAATGAATGTTCACAATGCTTGCATTGATTCTGGGTTTACAAATTAGCACCACACAAGAACGTAACCGTAATTCAAATTTAGCTGAAACAGTATGTTTAGCATATTTAACAAATTATTATTGTTTGAGAATCTGATTCGTTTTGAATATTACTATTTCTACCTCGCTGGTTTCGGAAAAAAACAGGTAAGTACTATTTTTAAAGTTAACATATGAAAAGCTTTGTGTGTTTAAGCTCTATCGTGCAACTGGAGTTTACTCCTAATAAGTGGCGTAAGCGACGTAAGCGTGACAAAGACATACGCTGACAAAAGTCAATCACCTTATGATTTCCGTATTTTTTCTTAGACGTATTCCTGGGATTATACTGGCATATACTTTTACGTACGTTTCTTAAAAATAACTTTTAAAAGTAGCAACTCGTTAAAATGTCAGCCCAATTTACGAAAACTGCCGAAAAAAAAGAACAATGGCGACCGTTCGTCGTGGAAGACGCGCAAAATTCGAGACGGCGAGCAGCGGCGCGCGTATCCGGAGCCGGTGATCTATGGACACGCTACACTGACATTGACGGACAACTTGTAATTTGCCCACAAACATTGCACTGGTTTTTAGTTCTCTTACACGTGTGAATACATATCTAGGTCTTACACAATAAAAGTACGCGAAACTAGCTACAATAACATAATGTTACAGTTTTTAAGTGGTCCAGAGCAGTTTTGGGAAGTTGAAAGAACTAAAAATACAATATTATTTTATAACTAGTAATAATGTCTAATTAATGTATTACTATACCATCGAATACTAATGATTTGGGAGTTTTGTTTTATGCTTTCATTAATCTTTCTATACAAGTTAATACATTTCTTGAAAAAAATATTGGCAACCTTACAAAAAGTGGAGCATATGTCATGCAAGCGAAAACAGAAAACGAGGAAAGTCTCAGTCGCAGGTAAATCAAATTAATTTGTAAAAAAAATGTAATAAAGACAAAACTCGATTGCATTTGTAATCGTCTAATGTTTTGTTTTAGTTTAATTAAAAAAATATTATAATTATATTTTCCAAAAAACATTAACATCCATGACTTTGTAAAGACGTATCTAAACAATAGGTTTTAACACAATGCCTCTTTCGTTACTGCATTGTTCAAAAGACATAAAGCTATCGAAAATCTAAAGCCGCATCTTCTGTCTAGATTAATAAAACAATTTCCTTCACCAAGAACAATTAATTATTAAGTAAAGCATTAAGTGCACCGACGGTCCATAAAACCGCAGGAAGTTGTTAAAAATAACTAACCGTTTACGATTTTATTAAACACTTACAAATTATCACTTTACACTCAAAAAAATATGATTATTGTACAAATTAACAGAAAAAACAAAAAACCGTTTTGTCTGCGTAGAAGAAAAGTGCAGAAATTGGGTATAAAAGACTGTGACTAGTTGTGTATCGCGGATTAGACTACGTAAAATCTTTACTAAGGCAACTAACGTATTTTTGAATTTAAAAGTATTTTTATTTAATTCACAATGTAATCCAAATCTGTAGCAAATTTCATAGAAATCTGTTCAGTAGTGGTGGTATATGCTCCAAAGAATAAAAACAAACATACATGCCTACTTTGGCGTCTATAATATTAGAATATTAACAAACGCGATTACATATCTAAAACTATGAAAACACAAAACTGAAAGAATGTATTACTTACTCTACCTATTATTTCTCTTCATTTCTTATGGTAAGAGAGAAAACTAAAAATGTTATTTAAAAGCAGATATTCAAAATGTTCGTCAGCGACACCCCAAAACACTACATAGATTCAGTCCAAAAATCTGAATCTAACAGTCCATCTTAGACATAAAAGCGAAACTATTTTTCAGATATTGAAAATATTTAAATGGCCATTTTCCACTCGAGATAACTATTTCTCTTTCATAACGACAGCGTACCTACTGCGGTGGAGCGTGAGATATACAATCAGCACACCACGATAATTAGCATACTGCATTTGAATGAGGCAAAAAGAACGATGCATTAATAGCTTATGAATTCCAACTTTTAACCACTTTCATCTAATCATTTCGAGTAGGCATACGGAGATGAAAATATTTCGATTGGCAATTGGCTTCCACGCCGTAGCAGTTATGAGGTTATTCCTCTTCTGAGATCGATGCCAAAGTACCTGCATGATTTATGCCAGATGTCGTTATCATTCCTATTTTTATTGGCATACCTATATCTAGTTAAAAGAGCCTTAAGAAGAAAAAAGTTAATCATAAATACAAATTTAAAGATATCATTTGATTCAGTTGCCGATTCTTATCTAATTAAGCTTTGCATACACGTATTCTCCATCCAAATTACTTATACATAATTGATTTACGATGAATTCCAAGCGTTTCTATCTTAATGTAAGCGTCACGTCGTTAACTTTTCCGTGTGTATTATGACGGCGACGCTACAATCTGCCGGCAGCAAATCTTAACGGTTAATTAAACGTGTAAATCGCTTATATCTGGAATGTCTCCTCCCACCTTCCTACTCATTATGTTATACGAGTGACTATCACGATCAGTTAGTTAAGCCAATGAATTGGCATCTGAAGTTTACCTGATTCTGGAATAACCTACGGCTTGAAAAAGGAAGAGAGAACGGTGAGGCATTATTATCCCCACATTTAAAAACCACGGAACATATAAAATTTTCCAAGACCGCAAGGCCCGTACTGTCAAATTTTATTAGATCTCATGTAGAGCTCAGCCTGAGCTGCCGTTACAATTTCCTGATATATAATAATTCATTCTTCATTAGTGTTAGATACTGACTGACGGTATCAAAATGACCAAGCCACAAATGTTAAGTTTTGATTAATTTGGACTATAAAAATCTAAGTATTTATAACTAAAACATGAAATCATCAGAGTTCAAAAACAAATATAAATATAAAACGTTATACTATAATGTATTTATTAATAACCTTAGATATTATTTTTGCAACGTTTCCTTAAACATTTCTATAATACCTAATTCAAATTTCTATCAAAATGTACAAAACCACAACGAACGAAGAATTCATACGATTGATTCGCAATAATTGATGCCACAAATTATGACATATGTAAATATTTTATTTTTGTTTCACTTTATCGCAATAATAATTAAGGATATTACAATAATCATTAAACTTTGATTTTAAAATTGATTAAATAGCTAAATTGTTAATCACAGAATGATCTCGCGTGCTCATAGCTGCTGCAAATTACTTTATTTTTCATCAAAGTGTGTATTTTCGGTTGAAATGGAATCAATTAAACATCTAATTTCCATTTAAACTTTACGATTGCATCGCTCAATGTAGTTTTATTGCTAACTTATTCAGGAAGAAGCAGATATTTACTAGGTACTTTTGGCCCGTATTTTACATAATCTAAATCTCAAATCGATTAAATTTTCGTTGCCACACATGTAATTAGTACATGCTGATACATTTATAAATGAAATCACGATAAAACTCCTTCACGTAGGCGGTAGCATTATTTACCACACAACAGTCGTGTAGCGAATTTACCGACGTTTATTTCAAGAGCTGAACTTTACAGTTGTAATGTCAGGCCTATTTATTGTGCCTCTCATATTTACAAGCGCCGCTACATTTTCGGATAACATCTTCGACACAAATTACATTACTTCGATTATTACAAGTCATTACGGACAATCGATCGTTCAAGACGATAAACAAATATTTCATTTTTTAGTTTCATTGTATTAATATCGTCTAAGCATGAAGCCAAAAAAATCAAACGTAGGCTGATCGATCCTTAGGTGGAAACTCGATCCTGCTAAGCACCAATCCATGATACAATATACAATTTTTTGTACAACGAAAAAAACGCCAACAGATATAAATATATAGCAGATACAGTACCAGCTTGTTAACTAATACAAATAAGTACGTAGTGAAATAATTTTAAATTTTTATTTTGTTAAATTAAGCTTAGTAAACACTGATACAAGTTTGCACTCTTTTCTTTTTTATCTGCTAGACGATATTAAACGTATGTTGTACAATTTATTTTATTATTGAATAGATATGATAAAATCTTTAAAAGATTCTAGATATACCTGCAAAAAGGTATATTGAAAGCTATTAAGTATTATAAAAATAACAACTTAAAAAACAACCCAGATCTAATTGAAACACACAACATTTAAAATACCTACACGTAGGTGTGTGTTTCGAGACACAATCAAACATTTAATGAAATAACAAGGAACAATCGATGTCAAATATTGGCTGGCGTAAAGAAGCAAACGAGTTTGTCTAGGATACTCAAGGTTATTCATATTTTTAATATTCAAATCAGCGCCGATAAACATTGGACAGGAAGAAAAATTAACACATCCTCAATTAAAATTCTAGGCAGGGTCAAAGTAAGATAAGCATCTTAGCAAGAAACGTTTGTAAAAGGCTAAATAGAGTAAACTAGGTAAAGTGGGCAAGGTCAAGTTGAGGAGACGATTAAATATAAGATTTTTCTTGCTGCTTATTAAAAGTAGGTAATGTGTTTCTAATATAACTATTTGTAGTATTTCCATTTATATTTTATTTCTATGTCTTAAAGACATGCAGATTAGGCTAAACTTGCAAAGCCATATTAAAATAATGAAATACATTAATTGAAGACCAATCCTTAACATGGTAATGACAGCGGTGACGTATACTGCATAAAATGTACATGACGTCATTCACATACAACCTCCATACATTACTGGTGGTATTTGCATACGGTTATAGACAACATTCCTACAACAGAGCCGCAAACGCCAGTGTGACAAACTACAACAAATAAGGAAATTCAGAAAAATATTATCAGAAAAATGAAAGAAGATTCCCATTTCTTAAAAAAACGTAAAATAAATAAATATGTAGTAAAAAGAAGAAAAAAGGGTTACCTTGTTCAAACTATTCAAAGTTAATAAAGATTGGATAGCCAAATAAAAACAGAAATCATATTACTACAATTATGATTGTAAAGAATTGCTTATTAGAAAGTATTGCGTAGGTTTCTAAAGAAAAATATTGGAATAGTTTAGTACTATTTTATTATTATGGCACCTATATGACATACACAATGGATTTCTTTTTAAATTCACTGTCCCATAACAGTTTAAGAAAACTTTGTGTACCTTAAGTTTATTAATCTTTATGCCTTAGTACTCAACAGAAGAATCAAATATTAATAGAGATGTGATACAAGATACACGAATCAAGTGTTTCCTAAGCAAACATCCACTTGAGCAGATATAGCTCATGACTACAGCGCAGATAAATGCCGTCCATATTCGGTCGCAATTCAATCCGAGATAGCCTCAAGCGCAGCACATGCTCCAAGTATTTATAAGTCACAAAGAACTTTCAAGCTTTTGAATAAACGATATGGCTATCTCAAAATGATGCGGTGAATACTGTTTGCTTCAAAGCTAAATATAAATGGTAACATTAAGATTTATTAAGCAGTGTGTTCATAAAGAACCTATTTAGAGCGTGATTTATTGAATTAAATGCGATATACTCGTCTTTGATTACATTCACTTAGGATATTTCATCGTCATAATCATTACTCATTAGTTCATTACCTATCAATCAAAGCTGAATTTCAAAGGGTTCAAAAATTTTCAACCTCTTATTAATAAAATAGGGTATCATCTTCATCTGCTTTTATTGGTTTACTACAAAAATTAAAGGTCGTTCCATGAGCGCTAACCAATCACAACAATTACCTTAAAGAATAAATACATAATAGAGATTAGCAGATAGAATGAAGAATACCTTTACTTTCCTCGACGGCGACGCTTCCACTTCGTAATGTCTATAGCTCTCAGCAGACCTATGAACTTCACGTCCACCCCTCACATCTTCGGCAGACGCCTTCTCTTCACCGCGGGTGAGTGTGGTCACTTTTCTCACGATCCTCGTAGTGATCCGCCTCTGCCCGCTGTCGTCTTTCTTCGAGATCTTCGTTGACTCCAGGGAGGAGCCAAGGACCTCGGTCGACAAGCGCTTGTTCGTATGAATCGCCTGCAGTTCCGACACACCTCTGCCTCCGGCTGACGTCGGCACGGCCAATGCGCTTTCCCCGTCATATTCAAAATGTGTCTGATTCCCGTCGTGTACTATACGACCGTTGTAGCTTTCCTCTCGAAATGATCCTGAGCGATAGCTAGATCGTTCCATTCCAGGATAGTTTCCATCGTAGACTGTTTCGTTTCTTGTCAAACTGTCCCGTAAGCTTCTCGGTACAGAAGCGAGGTTCAAGCTCGTCGTAATGGGGGATCCCACAGGCGATGGCGAAGATTTTTTCAAACTGGACTTCAATGGCTTCGCTTCATCGCCTTCGAGAGTACCTTGCACAAAGAGGCGTTTACTACTGCCCTCTTTTACGAATCTATACATCGACATTCTCGATTCGATTCTCTAGGCCTTCGCCACCCGATCGAACATAATACCGAGTCTGATGCACTGAAAACGATTACTTATATATTACGGATTCGATTCGCGTTCAGTTACACCGTTATGTGACAAAACTTATAAACAGATTACTTGAAGTGCTTCAATGATGAGTGGGAAATTGTCTAGAGATTGACTATATTTAGACGTATTGTGCAGAAGCCAGGTGCGCTGATAGATTTAATAAGATAGTGTAGCCTATGTGACGTGCATTAGTAATTTATTTATCTATCATGATCATGTACTGAATTACATTAATTAAACGAGACAAAATACCTAAAACAGTGTAAGATATAGAAAGATCTAAGTGGATTCCGATTTCAGAACAAATCTAGATGCATGTACTCGTATACCTCTACTGTACGTATCTCGTATACGTCTACCGTGGCCGTATCGGGTTATAGAATCGAGATTTCAAGATGAAAGTGAATAATGAAAAGTGAACGTTGTCCCGACACATGTCGTCAGTTTAGTTAGTGCGCAACGGATTAAGCAAGTTTGAACACCTTTTTTGGAAACAAGCCATATACGCCACGCTGCCTACATGGCGTGTGCCTTCCGGCGGACGACGTCACGCCGAGGAAACGACAAATCAATATCCTTTATTAGCTGTAGGATAATGGACCGAGATGACCCAGCGTCAAGTCACGTTTGCACGTTCATTTGCGTTTTATTATTATATACCTCTTGTGTGACTTGTGAGGCGTCGGTGAAATTTAGTGACGAAAGTTGACTTACGCGCAAATGTGTAGTTGATAGAGAAAATCAGCACCCGATATGGCGCTGGGTTTACTTCAGCATTGTTTACATTTACAATAATTACTACTTTTCACGCATTACTATAAGTTGTACTAATTTTACGAGGCAATACACGTCTATGCTATTTAAATGTTGTCTCATGTCAAGGTGTTCAAACTTATAAGTAATATTCCTCCGAAAAGTCTTGATTGATTATCATGAAATTTTCTGTGTATTGTTTAGGTATAAGGTTAGAATCCGATGTCTCAACGGAATCCAAATTTATGCTGGTACAACTACGGGACGCAGTTTAAATAAAGCATAATGACATTAATGAATTATGCAAGTGGTGTTTGTAGTATAAGTGAGGTAAAAAGAAATGTAAAGCTTCGCATATGTAATCGTTTTTGATCAATAAGACGAAAGCAGTATTTTAAAACAACCTGTTATAGCATCACATTATGTTGGAACCAGTTAACCTTGACCAACTTTAACGAATTTACATAAAATACTGAATAAAAAGTACAGCCGCATTCAAGTATCATTCATCTATTGTTAAATGGTTGGTTCAGTATCAATGGTAGTATTTTTATAGTAAATGGAAATCGCCACAGTTCAGTTTTTTTTGGAAGTGAAGCCAACAATAATTCTACATAAGTTTTGATTCTACATCCTCGTACGGATAAAAACTCACGAATGGTTACGTTTTTTTTTAAATATAGCTCGTTATTGCGATAGGTAAAATTATTATATTTTCGAACGAACGACGAATTACGTCACGGTTTTTCTATATTTTACATTCCATTAAACATTTCTTTCAACGGCTTTACGCATAACATGATAATTCGACGTTATCACCAATCTTATTCGGGTGCAATTGACCAAATATAAAATCTCTAATAATTTTAAATAAATCAAAATATATCATATAATCTTAAATAAGCATATTGTGCTTGCAATAATTAATGGAAGCAACAATTGTTCCTAAATAGTAATGAAATAATAAAGGTTATGGTAAAAATATAGAAAATGAGGCTCGTGTCTACATCTAGACGCTAATGATAGCTTGCGCAGACCTTGTTCGCGCCATTATGACCTACGTGATGGCGTAACCTAAACACATGATAATCACTTAAAATAATGTTTAAACAACTCGAAACACCCGCAGCTTACAACAGCCTCAAGCGCTTTATTATTACAATATGTTACATGTTAGAATACACAAATGACAATAACAAGGAAGAAAAGTAATATATTACTTAACGAAATGTGAGTGTGATGAAGTTAAAGAATTTAAATTTTAAGTAAATTTAATAACGGTATCAATAATTCTATAAAAATCCAACATATTTGGAAAAGTTTAGTACGCCAGCCTAACTGTAAATGGCTCTAACTATAACTTTCTTTAAGATCTATAAACGTTGCATTGTGCAAACACTATAGCAATAGATTGAAAAACATATCTACAACAAAACCTAACCCGCATTCGGGTGCTTTAGGTAATAGAGATTAGAATAGGTATCGTTTGCATAAATTGTGCATTATGAATTAATGTTATTTGTGATACCATGCACTGGGGTCATTGATGTGATTGCTTTTGCTTTGTCAAAATAATTAGGAAATTGTCGAATGTAGCAGGATTAATTGAGCATTTCCAAATGTTGAGCACCATACGCTGTGACGTAATTATAGACAAATTATATCCAGCAAGTGTTATTATCTCGTTATTTATGGTGTCAAACGTACAATTTGTGTCGATACCGGCGGTGGGCGTCCAACCTGCTATCGAGTTTGCGGAGGCAGCGTCGTATCAATGCCTGACGCCTACATCACACCTTGGACGACTTTTATGGGCGGCTAAATATTATTTTTAATGTACCGAGAAACAATGAAGAATCGACCATTTCAAATATATTTATGAAGAATTTATTTTAATTTGTAGTTGATCAAGTTATTTGTGATATCATCAACATATCTTTTTTGTTTGTAGCTGATAGATTTTAAAGTTATTCATAGAGAACTTATACAAGCTCTTTCAGATACAGCAGTAATACACTTTTTACTGTTGTAATTAAAAAAGATTTAAGTTTGCGATGTATAATATAATCAGAATTTTTGTAGTATATTCAAATTACTACAGTAGGATTTTGTAGGTATGTCTGAGGCAATGTAATAAATAATAACATTTACAAACACTTTGTTACTTTTTGCGTTATAATGTTCTAAAGATGTGAGCGTGCGTGTGTATAACAACCTTCGGAACATAGTTTACTAGAGACATTTAAATTCTTTTACGTTTATCTTGCATGTTAATGAATATCACTCTGCAATGCATTGTATGTAATCAATAAATTATAATATATTAAATCCGCATTCAAGTTATTAGCAGTATAAACAGAACTCAAACAATTTTTTTTGGTTAATACTAAAATACGCAATAATATAATTGGAATAGCCTTTGAATATATTATCACTGTCAGA